>CM054113.1:77328527-77388527 GCA_028673005.1 Tanypteryx hageni | reverse complement strand
CCAAGAGATTGTCCAACTCAGGACTTCATCGCTACCCAGAAATATTCGTCAAGTCTTTCCGGCGGTGACACGCTTTAGGTGTTTGTTTTGTGAGTCATAACAAGTATGATTTTTCTCTTGATTCACTTATGGTTAAATCAACGTTAGCTGAAGCGTACATGTAGCTGAGGTCGAAATATTTTAATTAGCTATATTATCATTATATATAGACGTTCCTTACAGAGGAGGAGGAGGATATAACACATAACATATAGGAGGATACTAATGTTTGGGCACTTCCAGATGAGCTGGAGAATCTAAATTCTTTTCTTAGGTAGGATATTGTACAAAACCGACTAGAACAAACGAAAATCTTGAAAAAGTGCAACAATGCGGCCGCTAAAAATTCGCAGTTGTTTAAACAAATTTTCAAGGTTTATGTATTTCCGAATATGCTACGGAGATTACATTTTTTTGATGTAGGATTTGTAAAAAAACGAAATAGGGATTATAGAAATTTTGATATTTTAATTTGTGTTGCCGTTAAAAATTCTTCAAGTTTAAACAAATAGATAACTGTTTAGGTGCTACGGGATGAGCTAGGTAGCTGAAATTTTCAAGTTATTTACAGGGTAGTGCATTTGCACAAATAAACATTTTAATCTCTCCATAAATATATTTCGGCGGCCGTTAACAATGTTTAAAATTTAAACAATTAGAAAAATATTATTTCACTTCTAGAAGTGCTACAACTTTAAAATTTGGCAGAAATGTGTAGCATTAGTACCCCATAATGACGAAAGTATAAAATTCTTAAAATTGCAAAGTTTGGGGATTGTTTTAATCTATTATTTTTGCATAAGGGAAAAACGAAAATCGCTGCGGAGGTGAAATCCTTAGAATTTAAAAAATATTTCTCATGGTGAAATATCTGTAGGAAAAATGAATGTCTTTTCAAGGTGAGATGATATGCTTGCAAAATGCAAGCACCTTCTACTATTATTAACTTCATAGAGTTTTATTTGAGCTTTAAATCGTTACAGACAGTGAAGCTTTTGGATTGTGCTATAAATATCAAAACGCGAGAGGTTAAATAAGTAATTATTATTATTGGAGATAGCAAATTAAATTTTTATATTTACTTTAGGGATAAATATGTCCATTAGAGTTTGCTCCTATAGGTGAATATTAGTTTAGGGAATTTCCTGAATAATTTAACCCTCAAAAGAGGTAGATTAAAGGTTTCATATTTGTGCGCGATTTGAGATAGGAAATAAGGTAACTCTACTCAGTATAGCCTAGCTAAGCTTTATTAATTTTTTAAGAACCTTTCCCAAATGCTGAATGTAAAAACTAACATAATGAACTCTTAGACAATTTATTTAAGTAAACAGAAAAAAAATTACAACTAAAATGCTTCAACATGGAATTACTGGTTAGCATTTTTGCAAAACCTTGTTATTAGACCGTATTAGGGACATGATCTCAATATGGCCTATTGGGTTATTGTTCAAAAAATAAAGGAACATGAATCTGAAATACTTATCAAGTACTTGTATCAAAATAAAATTCGAATGCTTAATTGCTCAAAAATGGTTACAATAAATTGTCGGTATTCAAAAATAACTAAAAATGAGAGAATAAAAGTCAAGATTCTAATTTTACACAGGTCAAAATCGTAAAATCGTACCATCAAAGATTTAGACACATGAGGTCAAAATTTAATTTAAATAAAGAAATGGACAACAAATGAGATCTAAAATCATTCAAAAAATTCCTTGTCATTATTTGAGGCTCACAAAATGGGCAACATGGCCTACATAGGCCATAATGGGGAGACTTGAACTAGTGAATCATATTCCGATGGAACCACATGACATCTCAATGAATTGCCAAACCAATCACACAACTAATAGTAGAGACAATTACCTTGTTGATTGCCTAATGTCAAATTAATTAATTAACTTTTACTTATACAAACAATGACTTAACCAACGTCTTGAAATTAGATGCACGTAACCACAAACGCCGGGCTCAAAAAAAAACACTCCAGCAAATTCACCCAACTGAGCGCGTCCAGCGGAATTCCATATAAACACAGTTGTTAGCACTCTACCGATATACTGCAACCACCATCTATCAATTTTGTTCCGTAATACGTTCGATACGGCGATGGATGGTACTCAATAAACTTATTATCATAATTAACGTAATCAAGTCGCCAGTTCGATCATAAAGCACTTTTCCCGCTACATTTCAACCATTTCATCAGTAACGGACCAATCTGAAACTTAATTTCCAATATAAATAAAAACTTTAAATCGCTAAACTAAATTCTCTTTGGGGATCGATAAATACGACTACTTAGAGCGATAATAGCTATGAAAATAATTCCGAGTCGAATTGTAAGCCTTCTGTCTTTTCTCGACTTCTCCCTTTGTTCCTTCTTTACCGACTACGTAAAGAGTAAAAGTTAATCGACAGAATTTTGACACACCGGGGGAAGGGGACCCAAAGCAAGAAACGATTTTTTATTCAATAGTTATTTTTTGCTGCTATGAAAGTTCACATCCAAAACAACACTGTTTAAAGCGTGCGTTTGATCCCCCGTTACGACATTTCATATCGAAAAAGAGGAAAGATCGAAAAAAGAGTGAAAATACTCTCCACCCTTTAAAGAAAATAATTGGAAAAAATTCCAATATTCTCGAACCTTTCCTTTCCCTCCATATCCCTATCAGGCGAGCGAAGAAACGATTGAAAAGTATACCACATAAAATCAGAGAGAGGAAGGCGAAAAATTACAAGAGACGCCTATGTATCATTTCCCACGATAAAATGATAAACCCATGAGAAAAATAAACATTTTTAAAAATAAAAATAAATTCACGCCCGCACGTTGAAGCGACGCCGTAACTCCCAGCATCTTTGCCATCATTGTCGTCGCCATCTGTAGCGGATAAAAAAAGAAACGCCCTGGATAAAATAAGAACGACCCTCCCGCGTGTCACCCCTCTTATATCGGAAGATATAAAACTTTTCAATATGATCGCGCGTATTATATAGAAAGTAGAGAACCGCATCTTTGAGTTACGAAGAAATAAATATTAACCCGCGCATAACCTCCGCTCATCCTTTTTGAAAACACGCCGCCGCCGTCTCCTCTCACCTCTCTTCTCTCCGTGTTCCTGTATAACTTGGTTTATAAGAGGTTTATGCATGGAGCACGCTGGAGCCTGTTATGTAGGCAGTCGTTTCCCTTTCTCCCCATCTTTCTCTCTCCTCTCCTATCTCTCTATCCCTACTCTCTCGCCCTCTTTATGGCTGACGTAGTGAGGGTAAAAGAGGGGGAGAAGGCGATGCGAAGGGAGGGATGAAGCAGCTGCTGTCTTCTCACAGGATCTCAGTCATCACTCAGGGTCTATTGATATTAATGAAAAATCCGCCTTCCCATTCTGCACCCCCGGGGGACCGAGAGAGGGAGACAGGAAAGGTTTGGGTAAGGTGTGATGGAAGTAGAGGGGAAAAGGGAAGGAGGAGGGTCTATGGGAGATATACAGGCAGAGAGAGAGGGAGGGAGGAAGGAGAGGAGGGATTGTGGAAGAGAGGGAGGCTTTAGGGATGCTGCGAGCTCAGGTTAGGAGGATACGGGCAGGAAAGAGATGGAGAGGCGGGTGGCGAGAGAAAGAGGATGGAGAGAGGGAGAGAAGAGGGATGGAGAGAGGAGGGAAAGTTGAGGAAAAGCAGTGGATTGAAATGTTAAGGTGCCCGGGGCAGTTTTCGGAGCCAGGGTTATGGAAATGGAGAAGGGGCGGCGGAACGGGGAGAAAAGGCAAGCAGAGTAAAGGAGGGGAAAAAAGGAAAAGAAAAAGACAAAACGGAAAGTGGGATGGGGACTAGATGTGTTTATCGAGGGAAAGAAGAGGAGGGAAAATGATAAGGAAAAAGGAATTTCGCGAAAAAAATATGCGTCCGTTCGAGGGACGATTTCGAGCATATTTTTTCTTTTTTTAGTCCATGTTCCTCCTTCGGGAAAATAAGAAAAAAAACATTTTTCGCAAGGTCCGAACAATCGGTTTTTTTTATTCCTCCGACAGTATTTCATCCGTGACCCTCCTGACGATGATCAGGAGGGATCCGCATCGTATAACGGACGCTATAATGCGGTCGTCCGGGAAGAGGAGGATGGATTGACGGCTGTATCTTCATGGGGCGAGGTGCGGCTGACAGGATGTGACGTATGGACAAACATTTCGACTTCATTGTTCCGCCCGCGAGAGATACCCCGCGGGCGGCGATATATATCGATGCGGCTGCGAAAGGAATGGGGAATGCGATGGAGCTGTCGAAAACACGTCGATAACTGATGTTAGATAAAAACTCGGAGTCGTGTTTCACATCTCCCGCCGTAATATTGTGAATAACCGCATTCACTTAGCGCTTTAAAAAAAATGCCCGACGGCTATTATTTTCCTGGATTGAATAATATTTTAAACACGGTGTCAGTTTTCGGTCTAGCTATCAAGATTATTTTTTTCATTATTTGAAGTAGTATCTATGTTCATTATACGTACGGAAAAATAATTTTAAAATGATTTAAACAGAATAAGCTAAAGTAAAAACCTTATAAACACAGAAATACTCGATTTAACGAAATGTAATTCAATCCTCTACGGAGACATTGGTATTTAACTCGATATAATCATTGTATAAAGGTAAATCGTAATCGTAAACCGTTTAACGATAAAATAATAGCTTATGCTATTAATGGGAGACAGGAGTCTAATTAGAGCTGAATGCACCAATGAATATAGTAAAATAGTTTAGGGAATTTATTTGGAATTTGGTTATTATAACTGACCTCGTAATTTAAAGCATCGTTTATCAAAGCGGCGAAAAATTAATTCCTTTGATTGTATTAGCGTTGTTTTGTTGTATGTTGATGTTATAGTGTGCTTTTTCTATTTTTTCTTGTTGTCATCATCATCATAGGTAGTCTGTTCGTAGTCAGGTCAGTGATTATTCTTGGTTAAACCTGGTTCTCTGCATAATCTTATTTTCCGCACTTTTCTTCACGTCTTGATAGCTTCCTTTCCCTTTTAAGTCATCTATCAACTGAAACCTTCTCCTTCCACTTTCTCTTTTTCATTCCACTTTTCTTTTCATCACGTCTTTACTCATTCTCTCTCTCTCCTAAGGTAATGTCCGATCCAATTCGTCTTCCTCTTTCTTATAGTCTGCATAATCATTCGCATCTCTCCTATTCTTCTTAGTACCTCCTCGTTTTTCATCCTATCTGTCCATTTTATCTTCAGCATTCTTCTCCATGCCCACATTTAGAAGCTGTCCGCGTATTTTATATCATTTTTCCTTAGCGTCCATGTTTCTGCCACACACAAAGCTATACACCATGCGAAGTATTTTATCAATTTCTTGAGTATATCCTCTTTTATGTTCCCCATTAGTAAGAGTTTCTTTTTTCTGAGAGCGAATTTTGCTTTCGCTATATTATTCCTTATTTTATCGATGCATTTTGCTTATGTCGTTATAATGCTTCCATATTCTGAAACTTGTTCTAATGGCTTTCCTCCAATACTTATGTTCAATTTTTCTTCTTTGCCCGATATTCGCATGACCTTGGATTTTTCTGCATTTATTTCCATTCCGTATTTTCTACCTGCTATTACCAGTCTATTCATCATTTTCTGGAGTTCTTTTTCCTTTCTTGCTAGAAATACTTGATCATCCACGTATTTTACTATTCTTATAATTGTTTCACCAATCTTGAAATCTCCTGTGCCTTCTAACGCTTCTTGCATTAGTATTTATCTGTATATATTGAATAGGATTGATTGATTGATGTGGTCTTTATTTGGGACGAGATTGAGACTCACAAGTACCATCTTCCACCTAACCCCTCGTCGTGAAACATATACAATATTACATAGAACATTAGCAATGTAAATACAAGTAACAATAAAAATACAAGTATTGAAAAAGAAAATATGTAATTTTGTGGGACAAAATATGGCCTGCTGAATAATGAAATTCATGTAAGAAAAACCCACTGCAGGAAAAACCCACACAAGAAGGGGTGTGTGAAAAATCTGCGAAATCTACCGAGATTCACTAAAGACATCGGATCGACGATAGGCAATAGCCCTGTCTTACTCCTCTCCCGATAATTACTCTGCTGGCGTCAACATTCTCCAACATGACCTTTACCCTTTAATTAACGTATAGCTTCCTTATCAGTCTTTGTATTTGCAATCTACATCTGTATCCTTTAATATACATACTCATCAGCAGGGGCGGACTGAGGGGTATAAATTTGTGAAGAACACCGGACCAACCCCTCTCCTATCACACTATTAGCGGAGAATGGATCAAATCTTATTTAAATCAAGTAATTTAATGGAGAGAAAATTTTCTCATGGAAAATAATTACCAATTGAAAAAATTAACAAACGGTTCAACAGATCAGCCATTGGTCTTATGATTGCAACGGAAGGATATATGGCGGACTGCCCCTGCTCATCAGTATTACCCAATGTATTCCATCAAAAGCCTTCTGCTAGTCGACGAAACATACTCAGCAATCTTGGCTGTACTCTATTGCACTTTCTGATATGATTCTCACTACACCGATAGCATCTCTACTTCCTCGTAGTTTTCTAAAATCGAATTGATCTTTCTGTGCTATTTTTTCAGCCTATTTATCTAGCCTTTTAGTAAGAATTCTTGTGATGATCTTCAAAGTGTGTGATAGTAGGCTTACCGTTTTATAATTTACAATGTATTGCCTACGGCTTCTTATTCTTATTTACCTTGAGGAGATCTCGAGGCAATTCCCCTTTTCGTAAATCTTTTTTATTACTTTTGTCGTAACTTTTAGTCCTGATCCCAGATTTTAGTGCCTCTGCCGGTATCTCATCACTACCTGTGGTTTTTCCTTTCTTCAGCTCTTGAATCGCTTTTTCTACTTAGTTTTCCACAATACTTGGTCCCAAGTTGTCTTCTTCTGCGTCGGTCTCTTAGAGTTCTAATTTTCTTGATCTAGTCTGCTTGTTGTATAGTTCCTTAATGTATTCTTACCATACCTGTGCTACATCCTTTGATTCTGTGACTATCACCCCGTCCCTGTATTCATAATTCCTCTATCAGGAATTCCATTCCCCTTTTATCTGATAATTCAGTAGCCCTAGCGTGCATTATGTTGTACCACCGTAACTTCTTTATCTGTTGCATTTCCTCACATATTTCCTTTATCCAGTTTTCTCCTGCTTTGTCTGTTACCATTCTTAACTAGTTGTTTATAAGTCTATAGTTCTACATTCTTTACTATTAACATTTTTCCACTTGCTCCTTTCATCCATTTTCTCCAGTATTTCCTTAGTGATCCATGGTTTATGATTTTCTTCTCTTGTTTTTCAATCTCTTTATTTTATTCATAGTATCTTTGATACTGGCTTTAATTTCCTCCCATTTTGTATCCTTGGTCCTTGTTTAGTTTTCGAAATTTCTAAGACAAGTCTTCCAATTTCGTATTGAATATATCCTACCATTCTTTTAATTTGCGAAGGTCCCATGTCGGTCTATCTCTTCTTGTTTTCCTTATTTGTTTTAGCTTCGTAGTTATATCGGCTATTAGAGGTTTGTGATCTGAATCTATGACTGCTCCTGGGAATGTCTTAGCATTTTTTTATGCTGTTCCTGAATCTATGTTTAACTAGGATGTAATCTATTTGACATCTCATTCTATCTCCTGGGCTCTTCCATTTTTATAAAAGTCAGAAGAACTGATTAGTTTTTGGTAAAAATCGGTCAACCAGAAGTGAGTGTTTACTCTTGTCACTTATCAGTTATTTTGAAATATTTGCTTTAATATTTGATAATTGAAAAAATATTTCAGAATAAAAGTTGTAGCACATTTAATTGTCTACAATCTTTGTTCGTAACATTTCTTCATATAATGCATTGTTTAAGAGATATTTTATATTTTTAGCTGCCACCACCACGCCACCTACCGACGATTATTGTTAACAATTGACGCTTAGTTACATATTAGTAACGCTCCTTTTTCTTTTCTTAATTGTTGGAGCTTTGTGTCTATATCCAATATCAGAAGGCTATGGTGTGAGTTTATTTCTGTTCTTTGTAAAGTCTAAAATATTATCGCAGTTTCTTAAAATATTTATTATTATGTAACTTATTTGGAATTTTTAGAAATATTACAGATATGGAGAAAGCCATGTGTTGGCCACATCAGATTTTTATATTTAAAGGAAATCGTTCAGTATGGCAACGTGTGGTCGGATACCATAACCATTACGGCTTTCGTGAAGGCATGCAAAAATTCGGAAAGCTTCTTTTACCTCGCGCACAAAACAAGTTTGTTTAAGGTATGTAAATTTATTCTATTGCCACCTTTCTAGTTATTCAAATTTTATCGCTTTATCATATGTTAATAATGTTATTAGAATATGGATTGTAAAATGAGTTGACTGTTTGCCGTATCAAATAAATCCTCAGGTTTTAAAATACGAATTCTTCCGAATTTTCTCTCACGATGAAAGTAATTCAGAGTTTTTCGCGTCACACGTTCTCACGCGGATATTAAGCCGGAAGTGTTATATAATCTTCCACGTATTCTTAAAGGAATTACCGACGAGAATAAAACACCTATTCTCTCGGGTCGTGAATCATAATAACTTGAAATAGTTCATCGTGAAGAAGGTTTAAAAAAAACGATGTTCCTTTACCAAAGGACGAATGTGCTGGACCACTTCTCTTTCCCCGAGAGAATTTTGCATTCAGTGCGACCAACTCGATGTTGTTTTTAGTAGGGAACGAGTTCAAAGTAAATCAAGTCAAGAGGCCATATAAAAAAGTAGTAGGAGGAAAAATATCTCCTGGAGGAAGAAAATCCATTCTTTCTATCTCTCTTACTCTTTCCCACTTTACTTCCTTCTCGAAATCCAATATAAATTTTCCTCGAGGAAAAATATGAACCTAACACAGGAAAAAAAACTCCCCTTTCCCTTCTCTTCCTCTTTTCTTTCCCGCAGGCGTCTTATTCCGGCATTTCCTATGCGCCCAACCGTCCGATAAAACAAAGAGACGTCACAGGAAAAAATAAATGTATTACGTCTTCTTAAACTCGAAGATGCCTGTAATACGCTCTTTTTTGTTGTTGCCGAGAAAATTCAGATTTACTGGCGGAAATATTAAGTTTATATGAGGCTCCTCCGCTTTCAATCTTTTCCTTACCTAGTTCGCCTACCAACCTGCCATTCTCCCTTCAGTGAACCAACTCCAAAACTTTGCCACGTTGCCAAGGTAAAGGAACTTCCTAGTTTCTTTTACTTCTCCCGTGTCGGGGTGAATCTTCTATTTTTTATCACGGGAGAATATGCGCTGCGATTCTTCTTTTATTCTGAGGCTTTTTCTACATTTTCTCCTTGTTTGCCTTATAACGAATCACTTTTAAGATGCTGCGATTTATGATCGAATGAAAATTGCTCTTGTTCGAAACTGCTTTTTGGCCGACGAGATGATTTATGCAGTCGCTTACGGAGCGAATTTTGATGATCGGAATTTTTCGGATGAGAGAAATCGAATACACGCGCGAGTAATAAGCTTGTGGTAATTTATTTTTCAACAAGCTTTTGAATTTTTTTTCGGCTTGTTAACGACGGTTTTTGCATTGGTTAACGACGGTTTTTGCATTGCAGGATATGCGGCACATTCCGTGTCTATCTTGCGAGATCATTTTTCCTGTTACCGGTCGCGCGTCCTTAGTTATTTTATTCGGAGGAATCTCGGAAAAGCGGTAGGAAATGAGATTCCGCGGACGAATCCAGGTCAAGGTATATTTGGGACGGGCAGAAAATAAAAAATGGAGTGGTAATGAAAATCGGCGTCGTTTTTATCTTGAAACGTTGCCATTTCATGAAACTGTTGATTTTAGAGGTTACGAAAATCAAACAAACCCCATTCGTGAATTTTTATCCTAGTCCTCAAGATCAAGATTTCCTCCGGGCGTAACAAGTTACTTAATTTGAAATTCGAAAAATCCATTTGATTTATCTATATCGTTAAATTGATTTTCTTTTATCTTAGTCAGGAAGAGGTTCTGTAATTTAGGTCATAAAATTGATTTTAGATTCAAGGATCTATGAATTTCTACTAAGGACGGCTGGTACATAGCTGAAATTATTATTAGGTCAAATAAAACATTCTTTGGTTTCATGATTTGTCTAGGTCCTATATTATATTTTTCACCTTAAAATAAATGTCTTTTTCAGTGTTTTTGAAATCAGAAAAAAATTCACGCATCCATTGAGTTTACAGAACGTCAGTATTTCAGTATTGCCTGTATTTTTATACACATTTAATATTACTCTCGTTTTCACCCTTTAATTTAATTTATGCTGCATAGATTTGTCACACAGCTCTTGGTGAATGAAGCGCTCGATCGAATTATAATATGGTTTCAATGCGGAGCTTAGATGTATGTTTCATCTCGCGTTTGAAATACTAAACGGGTCTTAATAGTCGTTAACATTTACTTAAAATTCTGCTTAAATAGCCTTTTTAAAACATCAATATTAATGTGCTTCGGCTATCCTTCATTGCATAATGTGCCTAGACAGATTATAAAGAGCGTAAAAGATACCGCCATCGTATTTAAATTTGGCCTGTACGAATTTAATACGTAGAAATATTTTATACGAAACGTTCTCCGACTACGCCAAGGCGTCATTCTGGTGCTTAAACATCATTGTGAATATCGATTCGCTTAATGCATATATGTCATTTATCCTGCAGTGGAATCAATTAGTCGGAAATGTAGCTGCTTTCCGCGTATATTTGTCAATGTCAGAAAGAAAAATTTCTCAAAAACGTTTCAATAGTCGAGATCCCAAAATCATAAATGTTGTCACAATGACATTCTTCTGGAATAAATCTTCAAAGAAGTTTTCTCATAGTAATAGCAAAAAAATGATGGAGATATCTACTGAAGTATCTCCATCGCTGATGAAGGGCATATGCCCGAAAAGCTTACGTGTTTTTTGTGTGGGTGTTTGGTGTCTCTTCGACACTCCTAGCAGCCTGCCAACTTGGTCCTCAACTTGGTAAGTGTCCGCTGGGCTTCCTTCAACACCTTGTTGCCATCCTCATCACTACCTTTCCTTTTCCTTAAGTTTATTTATATATATATAGCATAGTGCATGTGAACATACAAACGTTTGAAAATCACCATAATGTTGTTATTGCGGCCGTTATAAAAGTTTAAAATTTAAACAATTAAATAAATGTTATTTTACTTCCAGATGTGCTACAACTTCAAAATTTGACAGAAATGTCTGGCATTAGTACCTCACAATGGATAAAGCATTATATTCTTAAAATTTAAAATTTTAGGAATTGTTTTAAAATAATATTGTTTCATAAGGTAAGTACAAAAATCAATGTAGACGTGAAATCTTTTAAATAAAAAAATGTGTCTAATAATGAAATATCTCTCTGAAATATTACTGTTCTTTCAAGGAGAGATGAAATGCTTCCAGAATGCAAGCACCAACTACTTGTATATACAAGTAGTTGGTGCTTGCATTCCGCAAGCATTTCATCTCACCCTGACAAACAAATTAATTTTTCAGATAGATATTTCATTACCAATGGGGTAAAACAACCCCTAAAAATTAACAATTTTTAAATTTTCGATTTTTCTTGTTGGTTGTGAGCAAAATCCTATAATCTTGGACAGTTTCAAGTCTACAGCTTATCTGGAAGTGCCTAAATATTACTATCCTCTAAGGAACGTAATATGTTTTTAATTCAAAAGATTTCACCTTGCACCAATTTTCGTTCTTTCCTTATGGAAAAATATTTTATTAAAGCAATACCTAAAATTTGCAATTTTAAGAATATTATAATTTTTCCATTGTGTTGCGCTAATGCCATACCTTTCTGCCAAAATTTACAGTTATAGCACATCTCAAAGTGAAATAATATTTTTCTAATTGTTTAAAACTTATTTTTAACGGCCGCAATAACAAATTCATGGAGATTGTCAAATGTTTATTTGTGTATAGAAACTATGCGCTAAATAACTTTAAAATTTCAGCTCCCTAGCTTGCCTCGTAGTACCTAAACATTGATCTATTTAAAGAGATTAAAAGAAAAAAAACTTAGTCTGTGGAAGTGACAGTTTTTTTATTTTTATTTTCATTGATCTATTTGTCTAAATTTTAAGAATTTTTAACATCCAAACAAGTTAAAATATCAAAATTTCTATAATCCCTATTTTCCTTTTTTTACAAATTCTATCTTTAAAAAATGTTTCAACTTTGTATCACATTCGAAAATACATAAACCTTTTAAATTTGTTTAAATATTTTCAAATTTTTAGCGAACGCATTGTTGAAAATTTTCAAGATTTTCCTTTTCTGGTCGGTTTTGCACAATTCTACCAACGTAAAAGATTTCGAATCTCCTGCTCATCTGGAAGTGCCTAAACATTAGTATCCTCCATATATATTATGGTGGTCCTTATAATGGGGGAAAAACAAACGTTTTATACCAGCCTATCTTGTTTCAATATGTAAATAAAATAATATTCCGAAAATTTGGTAAATTTTAGATGAAATTTAGAGGTTGCTTCTCAAGTTTGAAACATTAATTTTTCTTTATTTTAAACAAAATGCAGTACAGTACAAAGCATATAAAATTTAGAGTAGGTAATTTCCATGCTACATTGTCACATGATGAACATAACAATACTGACACAGTGGTATATTAATTGTTTGTGGCAAGTGTTCCCTTCGCAAAGTCTGGATATCTCCTCCGATGATCGCTGACAACCTGCAGAAGAAATTGCTTTTGCTATTCACCCTGGGTGTGTAATCGATTGTATTCCTTGATCAGGGCAACTCCGCGTTCTGCCGTATCATTAATGCAATAGATGGACCTGGTGCACTTTTCTGTGGCAATGTAGTTTCCATCAGAAGCCCAGAGTTCGGGATCCAATTCTGTAAATTTCGAGTCAAGACCAAGTATGTCGAAAAACCTCAGTGTTGGCTGACACAAAATAGTCCAAATTTTTCTGCAAGATGCTATCCAGATCGACAGTCACTCTCTTTGAGTGGTCCTCATTACCATCATTTTGGAGAGCTTGAATCAATTTGGCTTTTGTATCTATTGATACTTTTTTATCAAAGAATGCAAGGGCAACCAGCTCTTCGCTGAGGTACCACAGATGACAAGCAAGCTTCTTCAGAGCAGCGTTGGCAACTATTGAGTTTGTAGTCTTGTACTGTTGGAGGTTTTTCAACAGTATCAGGTCATTTAAAGGCGCAGCAGTTGGAAGTACAGCTTGAAACCACGCCTTCACAACAAAAATTGCTGTCCCTTATCCCAGCTTCCTCTTTTGTCTTCATTGGAAACTGTCCTTTGAACATCCACAGTTTGATAGCATAAATGGCTTTGGCCATCCAACGAGCCTTATGCATTGCACCAGGAGCAAGAAATATAATTCCACGAGAAGGTTCACTTCCAAGAAAGGTGATAGGGATTTCCAGGAGTTCTCTGTAATCATCGCGAGGTTGCTGCTGGTTCAGTTGGTCTGTGGCAAAATTGATTATTTCGTCTTTAATATCGGCAACAGCACTGGCAGTGAACTCATCATCAAGTGCAGTTCTGTATTCGGACTTATACAGTAACACCCAATGAGCTTGAAATCGCTTGAAGATTAGTATTTCTGGGCTCGCTGATGGACTTACGATGACAGAGAAGACAGCTTCCAGTACCAGCTCCAATATGTGTTGCCTGCAGGGAATGTAGAGAAGGTTCTTGTCTAATTTCTGTTCAATCCAAAGATATGCTCCATTTTTTCTTCCAGTATTTGACGCAGTAGTGTCAAAACACATTCCTATCACTTTCTCTGCTAGATTCCACAGTTCCAAAGTTTCAACAACAGCCTTGCCCATTTCCAATCCAGTTCCAGCCGTAATTTTTGGAACACCGAGCAGTTGTTCTACTCCATCACCTGTGACTAAAATAGGAAGACGATCAACTACTTCCTTTCCTGTAAGATCTGGCAGCAGCTTGCCATACCAATGCACAACTAGCGGAACTGTTGGATTAAATTGAGAGATTATTTGTTTAGCTGTTGCTTCCCTTCTGCCAGTCTACGAAACATACGCAGATATCTTGTCTGTATTCTGTTGCCCTTTCTGATATGATTCTAACTACCTCTATAGCATCTCTAGTTCCTCGTCCTTTTCTGAAACCGAATTGATCTTCCCCTAGCATTTCTTCTGCCTTTTTCTCCAGCCTTTTATTAAGAATCCTCGTTATGATCTTCGACGTGTGTGACAGAAGGCTTATCGTTCTGTAATCTTTACACTGCATTGCCTTTGGCTTCTTCTTTAGAGGGATCAATTTTACTTCTAGTAAATCCCGAGGCCACTCTCCCGTGTCGTAAATCTTATTAATTAATTTCGTGATCGCTTTTAGTTCTTCTGATCCCATGACTTTAAGCACCTCAACCGGTATTCCATCGCTGCCTGTGGCTTTCCCTTTCTTTAGTTCCACTATAGCTTTTTCTACTTCGCTCTCCATAATACGTGGTCCTAAGTTATCTTCTACAATGTTTTCCTCATCTTCCAGTTCTATATTTGCCGATCCTACCTGCTTGCTGTATAGTTCCTTAATGTATTCTTCCCATAACTGTGCTAAATCCTTTGTTTCTGAGACTATCTTCCCATCCGTATTCATAATTCTTTGCCACGAATTCCCTTTTAATTGAAAAAATAGTGTAAATTTTTCCTCTTTTAAACAATCTTTGTATACTATGGCAACGACCTCAATGCTTTTAAAGGGATCTTATATTATACGTTACAATTGCAGTGATTTAATGCTTTTAATGAACATTAATGCCGTCACAACTAACTTTCATAACTCGAATCTAAAGGAAAAGTAAAAATTATTGGAGTATTGGAAAACTCAAGTTATGGAAATATATTTTAGAATAATTGTATATATATATATATATATATACAGTGGAACTTCTTTAAATCGAATCTGAAGGGAAAGCAAAAATTATTCGAGTTATAGAAAATTCGAGTTACGGAAATATATTTTTTCATTTTTCTTTAATCGAATCAAATTGTACCGTTAAAAATGATTAAAATTTAAACAGGTATATATACTAGCGTAATTACCCGTCAAATATGACAAAATTATCATAAAATTATTCCAAATATATATGATTTTTATATGAAAAATCAGTAAGATATGCTATGATCTGGTTTGGATTTCATGCACAATCAAATCAGTGTTTTTGAAAGTTATCTTTGTTTTAATTATACTGTTTAAGTAATTATTAGTAGAGAGGCCAAATGATTATCCAAATATTTGCTGAAAATAAGAGAAAAATGATAAGATATAATGCATAAAGAAGTAGCTGAAATTTATTTGAAATATTTGAGCATATTATAAGTTATTTAAAACGTATAGAATTTAACTTAATAAATGAATTATTTTACTCTAATTAACTCGTAAAAAACAGGACAAAATGTTAACGAACTGACAATTTAACATCAAAGGAAAAATGTGTAGTAACTTACATACTATTAACTAAATACTTACATGAACTGCAATGAATTTTAACTATATTTTACGATCACAAATTTCTTTAAACTATATATAGTAGTTTTGATTTTTTTGTCTGAAAATTGGCTTTATTTAAAGAAATTTAAATATAAGTCATAAAATGTTATTTTTCACTACTATTTGGAATTCGGTTCGAAATATTTGCTGTATTATCAGTTAAAGAAATCCATTGAAAATTACGTGACCTATATTTAGTTTTATGAATTCCCACCATTTGGCAATGGCGCATGATTTAATAGTATAACATTTTTTATAATCAATTATAATTTATTATTGTTATTTTGGTATTGCAGCTCCTTTTAATTCTATACAAATGCTACGTCCTCATTCCCATTCTCTTTTCCTTCCTCCCTCTCATTACTTAATAGATTCAGTAAATAAGTTATACCCATGTATCAAAGTCTGACCCGTGTTAAAGGACTAAATTGGTGCATTTCTTATGAGGCCAAGAATAGAATTCAACAATTGGGACAACAGTGGTCCAATACATATAAACAAAATGCGTGAAAACGTGAAAAATCGTATTAAAACGTAATTTTTGGAGATTTACGAATGAGATTTAAATTCTTCTCTTCGCATGATTAATTTAAATACCTCATCCTTGAAATATTTTAAAATGTAAACTAAAGAGGTCTGCATGTTAAGGAATGGCTTTTTGCGTGATTCATGTATGCGATGCGAATTTATAACGCCGGTTAATTATAAGATGCACTGCAAAAAACTATGAAAATAACTATAAAAATAGTTAATTACCAAAAATTTCAATAGGAAGTTAACTGAAAAGAAATTAACAAAAAACACGATTTTAATTATAAATATTTCGGGCGCCTTCTCTCTCTCTCTCGTACTTAAGCATTCAAAACACTTTCCTTACGCATATAACAATACAATCTCAAGGTTTAACAATGACACGGTCGGCAAGACATCTTTAAAAAGCTTAAAATTTCCCAATATATGTAATTTAAACGTATAACTTGAGCGATTTGGAACCGAAGGCAAATGTCAACGATAATAATAAGAATTTATGTTTATTTTTCTTTAAAATGGTCCAGGTCCGAAGGTCGTAGGTCAATTATTTCTAATTTAATTTTGCAAAATAAAAAAAAACCTGGAAGTGAAAAAATGGTATTTTTAAGTGTTCTCTTATGGAGATTTCTAAAGAGCGTTCCGGTGGACCAACGGACGGACCAACGTACAGAATAAGGATGTTATGTATATAATTCTCTCACGTCTAGCTATGCTATACCTTTAAAATTTGGCAGAAATTTGTAGCATCAGTACCCCATAATGCAAAAAGTATAATATTCTATAAATTGCTAATTTTAGGGATTGTTTTACTCCAATATTGTTCCTTAAGGAAAAAACAAAAATCGGTGCAGAGGTGAAAACTTTTGATTTAAAAAATATTTCTAATAATGAAGTGTCTCTCTGAAAAATTAATGTTTTTCAAGGTGAGATGAAATGCTTTCAGAATGTAAGTACCAACTACTTATATATATATATATATATATATATATATATATATATATATGGATGTCAACAAGGTGTTGGGATGAGGAAACCCAGTGAGCACTCACCAATCAGACGACTTCAGGTTGGCGAGGCCCCGGGGATGTCGAAGCGACACACGTAAAATAACACAAAAACACAGAAACATCACAAACGTAAAGCTTTCGGAACTACTCCTTCTTCAGCTACAGAGAGAGAACTCTCTGTAGCTGAAGAAGGAGTAGTTCCGAAAGCTTTACGTTTGTGATGTTTCTGTGTTATTTTACGTGTGTCGCTTCGACATCCCCGGGGCCTCGCCAACCTGAAGTCGTCTGATTGGTGAGTGCTCACTGGGTTTCCTCATCCCAACACCTTGTTGACATCCATATATTCATTTTACCTTTCCTTTTCCGTAAGTTGTTATATATATATATATATATATATATATATATATATATATATATATATATATATATATATCGAAATTACCACTAAAACTGTTAGTTTGTGGGTAAATTTTAGTGACTTTGATTAAACCCATTAACTCTTACATTTCCTCGACCTCCTCTTCCAAAAAAATGTATTCCTCATAAAAATCTTACCCCTATATTTCTCGATCCTTCTCTTTTTTCATCTGAAAGCAAAAAATTGATAAGGTCGTAATTATATCGACATTTTTATGCATCGTAATTAATCCGATTATGGGAACTCATCACTCATTAGTTCAGAGGTAAAAGAAAGTTTTAGAAAGAGAGAAAATCACGGAATCCTGAAAACTGCCAACCGAAGTTTGTTTGGTAGACATAATCTTTTTCCATTACATCGTCGTTACTTACCGCAATCGTAATTTTTACAGTCTCAAAACTTTTCCGTTACGCGTGTGACGTCCTTCCATAAACAACACGTTGCTTGAGAGAATGGAACATCCGTCAGAGAATAAAGTCTTCGGTTGAAAGATGTATGACTCGCAAGAAGTCAACTCCTGGAAATCGAACCGGATCCCCTTGGGCAAGAAGGGTAAAGTCCATTTCATCTGCCAAAGTGCACGCCTGATTTTTTTCTTCCCTCCGACCTACCCCCCCCCCTCCTCACTTTTGATAGAACAGGTTTAATCGAAACTTCAAGATGGCTGGTTTTCTTCCTCGAACAAAATCTTGTTATTGAATAGAAACCGCTTCGATAATTAAATCTCTCTCCCTCGTGAATTCGACGAAAACGCAATTATCTCAACTCTTTTAATTCTTTTCGAGGAATAAAGGCGGGCGATGGAAGTCCTAGCCGAAATAGCCTTTAACCCCCAAAAAATAAGAGTAATAATTGCATTTCGACAACTAATGGATTGGATTCTCTCGAGGGGTGGATTTTTATCCTTCTCTTTGTTTTAACTTCTTCTCTATCGATCGTTCATATTGGTCGCTTTCATTCCGTTGAGTTTATATTGCGCGGTCCAAAAGTAAAGTTGCCGTCAAGAGTGTTGCATAAAAAATCTCGTTGTCTCTTAAAATCAAAACACGAAAATTTCCCGTCCGTTGTTTCGCGGCCGGCGACGAAAAATGTTATCATCTTGCCTCATGTGGTAAAGTTGTGCTATAATGCTGTATGGTAAATTTGTCAACAATTCTCTTTATTATAGATACAATACAATATTTAGAACACTGAATCTGCTAAATTGCAACCAGCCCGATGTGTGTGATTTATTTATATCATTGATTTTCTCATACTCAAATCACATGGGGTTCAATAGATAACTTCAAAATATGGCGGGCCGCATGTGATAATTTCAATTTATTTTACATTCCGCATGTCATAATAATGATCCTGAGTATTTTACTAAATCGAAAACGCACGACTCAAAATGATATTTTAATTGAAAAACACACTATCGTAAAATTCCTGGACGCTAAACTTTTTTATATTTTTTCGCATCTCTTGGTTATTCCTTTGTTTCGCCCGTGCTATCTCTTCCATCTGCTTACCCTAGAATTAAATTTATGAGTGGGCCTTACTTTTGAACTGATGGGCCACGTGTTGAGACCACCTCTCCGTATTTGACCGAAGTTGCGTGTGACGGAATAACAAGCGTGATAGTATAGCTCGCATTCCAGTGCACATGTTATAGCGAAAGCCAGGGAAAGTTGTATGCGTGGAAAGCGTGGACGACCGCCCAGGTCGGCCAAGAGGCCAAGCGTTAGACGCTTCATTTAATCGAAACCGAATATTCCTCAAAGTTTTTAGCCCCTTGGTGGGCGGCCAAATCATTCCTTTCCCGCATACGTAAAACTCGCCGCGCCGGTCCTGACGAAAGCTATAAATAATGTAACTTTTATGTCCATACTTTATTTAATAACCCTGACCGTGTATTATAAAACGTTCGTCGTTGCGAACTCGCCATAGCGAACTTTTGCTCTGTAACGATCTCTTAAATTTGAAGATTCGTGTTTACCCACCGCGACCTCCGAAAAAATGAGTTCATAATATTTTTACAGCATTTTTATAAGAGGTAACCTTTGCCAAATATGTTTTCAGCGGTCTTATGATAAGTTAAAATGTGTATGTTTTTCGGTTTGTCCGCCATTTCTCTGAGTCAGTTATATCTGCCGAAATAATACATCTTAATCACATAAATTTTCATGTTACGATCAAAGAAAAAGGTTTTGCAACGCTTTGATCGTCGTAAAAATCTTTGAAGGAAAAGTTAATCGCGTAAATGTTATCCAAGAGTTTCATCCATTGCTCTTTTTATTTGGCAAAATCGTATTTTTTAAATAACGCGGCGATAATGAGCAAAATTAGTGTTCATTTCGCTGCAGGTCAATATGAGAGAAAATAAAATTAGGATAATTTATGATCGATAAATGTTTCATTTGGAGGCCGCACATCATAAAACAATAAAAAAAGCTTTAAAAACGTCATCGTATAAAAAAATATTATTTGAAGACGATTCGAATATTTGAAGCGGATGCTTAGTCATGTCGCTCACTGTAATCTCATTGTTAATTTACGCCGTCTCTCTTATTTGAATTTAATTATCGCGACGTTATATCGAGCGTTAATTGATCCTCTCTCTCATTCCGGGCCAAGGTCAAGTGTTTCGAACCAAACCCCCTTCAATCCAAATCGAATTTGAATTACTGGAGCGAGGGAAGAGAGAATTAGAGAGGTAGGTTATCGTTTCAATTAAGCTATCTCGCATATACATATTCTCCTGAAAATGGCCCCCCTCTCAGTGGAAACGAAGTGGCTTTAGATTCGTAATCCAAATATTAATCGCTTAGGCTGAAATGTTATCGAAGATCGAGAGGATAATCTCGATTTCTCGCGGCCTCTCGAAAATGTGCCCGATTAAGGATTTATCTGTTCGTAAGATTACGGGAGACGATCAAAAGGGCCATGCGGACATTTTTTAAAACTTCTCTACAAATTCATCCTTAAATCTCTCTGACTCGATGAAAGAAGAGAATCCCATCTTAATTCGTCCTTTTTTAATTGTTGGAGGGACTCAACTATTTGTAGAATAGAAAAATGAAGTTTTTTCCTCAGTCTCACTTAATCCTCAAGAATAACGACGCAAAAAACGAACCAGTTTCCTTCTTTTGCGATTAAATTTCGGTTTCGTCTTTCTTCTATTTCCGTCAGCGCGGATTTCACGCGCTAGAATAATATTTTTCCTCCCGTAAACCTCGAAAATATGTTTGAGGTCTGAGCTGTAAAGAATTCTCCATCAGCATTTGCATCTTTTTAAAGAATATAAAGATAGATTTGTTAGGAGCTGGGTTATCTTAAAATAATTGCCAAACAAAATAAGTGGAGAGAGCAAAGGGGAGGAAGGAATAGAACTGCGTTGGAATACAGTTGAAGTCATTAAAACGAGGATCTCGAAATAGAAAATAGAAAATTCTTCTCATAAATTTCCTTTTACTCGGAAAATATTCATATAGAAATCAATATGTTTTGATATTATTTAAAATGAAAAGGATCTCACTGTTCTTGAATTCGCTGCGTATATTTGCGTTTTATGGTCATTGCAGAAACTGGAAAGATGTTTCCTTCAGTTTCAAATTAATTTAGTAAAATAAACTCTAGCAAGCAGAAACTTCCAAATAAAAAAGAAAAAAATTTCAATTTCTTTAATGTCATTATGTTACCGGAACGTGAATTATTTATTGTAGCATCGTCGCATTCGTTTTCCCAGAATTTTAAAAGGAAGCCGTATAGGAGAAGAAATGACGGCCAAACAAATTTTCTCTTTTTTAATTTTATTCTTTTAAATCCAATTTCGAGTAAAGGAAATGAGAGGAAAAGAGGAAGAGAAAAACAAAGTGAGAGAAAGTAGAAAAAGAAAAGGATAATGAATGAGTAACAAAGAGAAAGTTAAAGAGTAAGGCACACAGATGTGGAGCGAGGTAGAGACGGAGAAAGAAAAAGGACGAAATTGATATGTTAGGGTAAAATAAAAGACTAAGAAAGATAATGAGCGAGAGATTGAGGGAGAGCTACAATGACGCGCAGAAAGGGAGCGATTATGAGGATTAGAAAGAGACAAAGTCAAAGCAAAAAGAGGACAGGGAGAATGGAAGATAAATCGAGTGAATAATATAGATGTAAGGAATTAAGGAGAAGCAAGAGAGTGGAAAGGAGGGTGCGAGAGAGAGAGAGAGAGAAGAAGAGAGATCCTTACAAATCTGCAATTCGCGTTCCAGCAAAGACCCCCCTTTCCCCTAAAAAAAAAAACATCGAGCTATGAGTACGCGTAGCAATCCTCTTACGAATCCAACGAAGACCAGGCGAAGAAGAAAATCTCTGCGCCTCATAGTCGAAGGGGGATACCCCCTTTCCTGCCTCCCCCACCACGACCAATGCTTCAACATTTCCCCTTCCACATAGCCCCTTTCACATAGCCCTTTCGCCCAACAACCTGACTTCTATCTCCCCTCCCACTCCTCTAAAAACACCACCCACCCCACTGCTAATTGGTTTGCAGCGGTCTCTGCATAGGTTAATTGGGCGTTGGGGCAAAATCTAGGTCGGGTTCATCATTCACGTCGAAAGGGGATGGAGGGGAGAGGAAAAAGGAGAGGGGAGAATTGTGGGGGAGAGGGGGAAGGATGTACAAGAGACTCTTAATAGACTGATAATGCCCAACCGAATGGGCGTTGCTGGAAATGCAAGGCGGTATGCGTTCGGAGTACGATATGTCATGCAAACCTGCTGGAAATCGCCGACATCACGATCATAAAAGGAGTTGAGAGAAGCATTCCAGAATGGAGGTTTGTTAACCTGAACGGATACACCGTCACGAAATCCGTACGGGAAACATTTTAAAGCTGAACGCTCTAAAGTCCGCAGCTACGCCGAAATTGACATGATCAAGATCAAAGTAAAAGGAATCATTTTTTTAATAATCTGAAGCAAACACCTGAAAGATCAGTAGCGTAAAATGTTAGAAATTATTCTCATGTTTCTCAAACGGTGGGTCGCGACCCTCTAAGGGGATCGCGAGATGATTATGGGGGGGGGGGGGGGCGCAAGCACTCTTTGCTAAAGCAAGTGATTTTATTCTGGTTTTAAGAGTCCTGCAGGATTTAATTGTTTGTTCAAAAAATAAAACAAAATCTGTAGTTTATCAACGCTCAAAAACCTTTTTAACAAATGAATTATTTTTATGTTATAAAAACAAACAATAAATTATATCTCAGTAGTGATTAGTACTTAAAAAATTAAACTACACTCCACATATTGTCTGAATGTTTATAATACACATACGTAGCTGTAAATAAAATAATTTATAGAGCTACCTTGTATTTATAAAGAGCACAAAATAAAAACTCTATTATTATCAATTTCCTTATCATTCTCATTCCCCTCCATTTATAGAGAATTTTTTTTGCTTCTCGAATATTCTCGGAGGTTCGTGGCGACCAAACATCCGGACGGAGGGGTAGCCTGACGAATCTGCCTGAGAACCATTGACTCAGACAATAGTTAACACCTCCAGATACTAATGCATTTTTATGTGCAGGCACGTTCAATTCATTGGTGCACGGGAGATTCATTGATGTCAGTGTTATAGGATTGAGGCATTATGGATATTCTAGTTTAGTCGTTCAGTGAACTTATAAATATGACATTTTTAAAACAACGTTTGAATAGCTAAAATGTTTACTGTAATGAAGATTATGGGATAGTATTTACTACGAAATGTCGACAATGTTGTGGGAAATGGGATTCTCTTTTATTAGTATTTAGTCAAATAGTGAATGAAGGGAAAGAGAGTTGCTGAGATATGAAGAAGAATGCGGAAAGCAGGAGTATATGGAGAGTCATATTTAACCAAGAATAACCACGGACCTGTCTACGAACAGATTACCTATGATGAAGATGAATGAATGGATAACATTTAACGTTGTTACAGTTAATATCCTGTAATTTAAATGTTACAGATTCATTTTAATATGAAATCTAGCTTGCGAAATTCGGCTCATGTACCCTTTATTTTTTAATTAATAAATCTATCACTAAAGCAGACCCAACGTAATTTCCATCCATCACGTACTTCGGTATTCATAACTTTAAAAAAGTTCTGCATTACTATTTAACATTGTGAAAATTTTCCAATACATAACTGTGACATCATGGCGAAATTCCGTCGTAAAATATTTGGTTCTATAGTAGAATGATCATGTACACCATAAAGTGAAGACATTGCAGGGGCGGGCGAGATATTCGATAGATGTGGGCGCGCTGGAAGGAAATCATTTGTTCGGTAAAGAAGACAAGCGAAGAGGAGTCGGATATTGCAGGAGGAGAGAGAAAGAGATATGGATATGGGTTTATAGAGAGAACCACGATTGAGATTAGGAGCTGCGGGAGCAATTTATTAAAGTAGTTGGTGATAGTAAAGGAAGAATAACAGGTAAAAGGCGGAACATGGGGGAAAAAGGGAGATCGTTCAATAAGAGAAAATCAATTGTGCCTATGATTATAAGGGTATTATATATATGATATGGACTCAGGAATAGATTGAGTCAGAGGAAATGATTTGGAACGCTTAAGGATATTTCACACTCTCAAAGTAGGATGGAGGCACTCTGCTATTTCACATTCGTTGCTACGTAAGTTATAACAATGATTTTAAAAATTGGAGTTATGAATACATGTAAATATCTGTGTATGTGTATTTGCATATAGGCATTTTGATATCGGTTTTTTTATCCGAAAAGCTATTAGCAACTACCGGGGATTTTAAAATTATTGAATAAGAAACTTCTTATCTCTCGATTTATATTCAAGAAATCTAAAGCTTGAAGTGTGAGTAAAAAAAATTTACAAAAATATTCAACTTTTTTAGTTAATTAATTAGTTAATCATGAAACTGGGAGAATTAATGATTCTCCCTTTTGTAGTTTTCCGTGGTCACCATTTTGGTTATCACTTGCCCACTCAAAACTCTTATTAACTTATATTATAAATTAATAACTTCAGCTCGGGTTTCGGAAGTGTTCAAAGAATTAGACATCCAAAAACGTAACAAGCACGTGATAACGATTTATAAAAATCCGCAATTGGCGTTGCGCCTATCGTTATCATCAAACTAAAACGCTAATCTTCTTCAGAACAAGATTTTTGAAACGACTCCGAGTGCAACCCGGGAGCGTGATAAATCCCACATAAAACTCTCTCTATAGTACCACCGTTATGCGCGAATATTTAACTCCTCCAACGACCTAAAGGGCGTTCGTTGCCAAGGAGACAACCGCTACGCCTCCCCTAAAGGTTCACATCACCTACTTTATACATCCTTCTTATTGGGCGGTACGGGGAGAGGAGGGACGCCCTTCACTCCAAAATTACCCAACGAGAGCTTTCTGAGAGAATCGACCCTTTTAGGGTAAGGGACCTGGGTGCCCTCCAGCTCGTGGAACAGCGCAGGGAGCGAGAGGGAGAGAGGGAGGTAGGAAAGGGGGATTTTTCAGGTTCTCTCCTGCTGCACAGGGATAACCGAATGACGCCCACGTCGAATAACTTTATTTGCGCTATCCGTTCTTCTCTTTTTACTGCGACGCTCCGGCGCGAAATGGACAAGCGAATAATTTTTCCTGCGAGGAAAGTCCTGCTTCGCGAATACTGATTTATCCGTTTGAGTTTTCGCGTCGAATCCATTTACGCTCGACTCTCGTGTGATTTATTCGTCGAAAAATTGGTGCATGCAGTGCGTGTTAGAGGAATATCTTCCCGTGCCTACCTATACAGGATATGGAATGTTGTGTGCTTTCGTTATCGTTAATGAATGCTATTCGGATCGAAATTTCTCAAGGTTATTGCGAAAACAAAAGAGCTAATAATAAGAAATCTATAACTTATTTCATTGTTTTTGTTGAAAAATTTGGTTTGTTAATCGATCTACTGTAAAAGCCCTCGTACTGAAGGCAGATTTGTTCACAAAACTTAATTATTTTAAAAATATTCATGTTATTTTGTGGTGTATGGTTACATTTATGAATGAAATATCTACTTCCAATAATGTATGTACTATGGAGAAATTTAATTAAGGATTACCACTAAAACTATACTGCAGTGAGCGTAAAATCCATTTACCACTTATGCAAGAAAATATCGTCAAAAAATCTAAATTATTTATTTCACGATCGGTTTTTCACTTATTAATACCCGAACCAATTCCTAACATGCATAATGTGTCCTGTTAGCTTGTCCAAAATCTTAATGCAAAAATATTGCGAACTTTTCATGAGCACAAAAAGTCAACATATTTCCTATTAAGATATACATATTAGCTTAAAACTGTGAGCAAGATCAAATAATTTAGCTGTTTTGACATTTTTCAGAAACCACTCATTTTATGCAAATGTTTAATTTTATTAAACCAAAAGCATACACGGAAAATTTTATTTTCTATCCAAGCGTAAAAAAATACAAAAATAAATTCGATAGATCATTTATCAAACAAAATTTCCATAACAACAGTTTAAATTACACCCTCTCCTTCTTAGATACAAAACGTTCGTTCGTCCTCACTGATTTAAAAAACCATTTTTTAAAGGATGAGTACAACTTGCTTCGGCTTAAAAATCAAAGAAAATTCTCTCTTCCGTTCCAAAGCACTCATTCCCTTCCCCCCTTTCTCTCTCTCTCTCTTTCTCTGCTGTTTTCCTCGGCGTGTCGTTTCTTTTATTTTCAAATCTCTCTCTAACTTATTCAGTCTTCGAATCCAGCTTCCATTAAGCACGGCAGAAAGGGGCCTTAATTTTTACTCCCTCACTCGCGTTCTGCCACCGCCCTCCCACCCTTCCCGCCCTCTCCCCCCTTCCCGCTCTCTCCCCCTTCCCGCCCTCCGCCCTCGCCCCACGACAACCTACATCCAACCCCTTCCTCTCTCTTGTCGCTGTAATTTGAAAAATAAATTGAGGGAGAGTGATGTTGGCGAGGCGTGGGAGTGGCCTGGTGAAGATTTGAACAAAGAGAGAGAGAGAGAGAAAAAGTGGCAGAGAAAAATAAGTGATGGAAAAAGAAGTAGGAAGAAGAAGAGATAGAGAAAGAGAAATTGTCATTATTAGGGCGATATTATGACTATCAATTGTTTTCTTTTAACTAATGCTTATCGGAAGAGAGAGAAAAGAGAATAAGAAGAAAAATAAGTAGAGAGAGTGGATAAAGAGATGTAAAGATAACGAGAAGAGAGATTAGAGAGCAAGAGAAAGGAAGAAATACGACGAAAAGTGGATGGAGAAGAGAGAGTGGGAAAGAGGAAGACAAGAAAAGTTGAGCGAGAGAGACGGGTAGAGGGATGAGAAAGGCAAAGAGGCAGAGAAATGAAGGGGAATAGAGATGTAACGAGAAAGGAAGCTTAAAGAGGAGAAAGAAGAAGCCGAGCGGAAACTGAAGGGAGGAGAGATTGGCTCCGGGTAGAATGAGTTATATATAAACCAGGTGATGCTAGTTAAATTAATATTATCAATCAATTTGGTGATGCGCACTAAAATGCTTTACGCGATCATATTAAGACTACATTAAACGTAAGATTGACAAGAGGCGGCAATTATCAAGCAAGTGGAACAACATTAATACATTAAATGTTTGTTTGTTGATTTTTACCTGCTGTTGAGCGGCTGTCTTACGTTTCGCCGATGGCCAACTGTTGCCTAAACCAATGAAGCGGTTAAATACAAAGGAAAGGAGTAGGTATATTGTAAGTAAAAAATTGAACGTAGAGGATACACTTTTACTAATTTACGCAATAAAATATATTCGAGTTGAAGTTAATACAATTTTGACTAATTTTAAGCTTTAATCATAAATTGAAAAAAGCCAAAGGTGGTCAAATTATTTTTTTTAAAGAAAAACATCGGTTACACCTTAGTTCAATAATAACAGTCTACACTTTATTAATAGGTAAAATTTTTACGTTAATTTAGAGATTTTTATATAATAGACTAGGGGTATGAAACACCGCGACCATCTCATTACTTTGGTTCTAGCGCAAGTAGGAGGAATATAAAGTGCATACGAGGCAATAATGTAGTAATAAAAAGGTACGAAACAATATATAAATGATTAATAATTAGGAATTGTATGCTTTTTTGTTTTTAATTAAAATACGTACCATTGTGTGTCGTGTGATTATAAGTTTCAGCGAAATTATTATGGGAATTGTATGTTCATTTTTTCTTAATTAAAGCACATACCATTTTGTGTAGTGTAATTTTAAGATTTAACACAGTCACTATGACTTGCGCCCCGCCGTATATTTCAAAATTATCCATTATCCCTCTGAAATTCAGGTTTAAAACCACCGGAATGGACAATGTATTTATTTTTAAAATTTTAAGCGGGTTAAATTATAATCCCGTCTTCTCTTTTGCAGAGGAACTTGGGATGTGAAACTGCGATCCAGCGAAGAGCTGGACTTGGCAACGTATTTCCCGGCAGAGAAAAAAGGGAGGAAAAGATAAAGGAAGAATAAAGGAAGAACAAGAGGAAATGAAGCGGAAGAAGTAGGTAGAAGTGATTGCACGCTATTGGGGCGCTCGTCAAATTAGCCGTCCGAAAAGAAAGGGATGAAGGGAGATAGGAGAATGGGTCAAGGAGGAGGGAGAGTCAAAGGAAATGGAGAGGGACATCGAGGGGAAATAGGGAGAGAGATCTAGGGGAAATGGGAAGGGGGGCTTGCATCCGGACCGGAAAAAAACCTTTAAGTGGTTCGCCGGCGGCAAAAAATGTATGTATGTCGCCGTGTACATATATACGCAGTAGAGCGTCTATTACACGAACTAGGGAGAGACCTAGATTGGTTTATTGATTTGTTGGGGTCAGGGGCGGCACGAGGAATATTGGCGCCCCGGGCGAGATAGCACTCCTTCGCTCTGTAAAAATTATTGGTAATGAAAAATTAAAAGGAATGCCATCAAGATTCTAGTCTGTTCGTATTTATAAATCGGTATCCAATATTTAGTCACTTTCAAGTAACGCATAGATAAATGATTGGGAGAGCGCCCCCAAAACTTGGGCGCCCCGGGCAGCCTCCCGGCTCGCCCGTAGCTCGGGCCGGCCCTGGTTGGGGTAATATAAAAATAATTGAATCGAATAAAATATAAGTGTAGATACATAATGGTTTTTGCGTTTTGACAGCGTACGTAAGCATTTGTGTAATGCAGTGAATTTGAACTGTTTTTTAATGTCTGTTAGACATAACCGTTCATTCTGCGTTAGGCTCAACTCGATAGGCGTTTTTGCTGATAAATTTCTAAGTCTCTCAGTTTATAATGATTTTATGATAATTAACGTTTCGGATAATTGATGCTCGAATTACAGACGTCCCACTGCATTTATGTAAACATAAACGAAGGAAAATCTCCATCCTATATTGAGTAGTTGGATGTCGATCAGGTAAATGAAGATATCGACCGTAAAATGTTATATCGATGAATCGTTTCTATTTGTATGTCCTTTTGTTTTTTTTTGGCTCCAAGTGCAGGGTAAGTGGAGAATATGTTAGCTTGTTTTCCGTAAAAAGCGCCTTTAATACTTTTAACAGACACCGTTGTAGGAAATCATTATGGGAAATTTTTCGGCCATAAACTTAGAGTGTCGGTCCGCAATCAGCATTTCAGAAATCGGGTAAAATGATTATATTCTGCTATTACTGCAGAGAAAGGAAATTGGGAAGGCGAAAGTAGGAACCGATAAAGACGATTCGATTTTGAATCGAGTGCAATATCGATCAGGAAAATCGTATCAATCGACGTCCCTTTTGGAGGAAGCATAATGCCAACGTATTAAAGCTCCAATCTGCAAGAATAAAAAAGACACGGGAAATAGAAAATAAAACGAGCGATAAATCTCGAAGCGCGTCGAATTCAATCAAAACCTCTCTCACTTATCTTTTCGAAGCGATGGAAAGAAATATATTCCTCCCTTACAACGGTCCACGCCCGTCGACCAACCGCTTTCCAATTCTACTCCCACGCAAGAGTAATTCGGCATCCGCACACTAGATGGCAGTAGGGTAGAAAGTGAGGAAGTCGAGAGGAGAGAGAAATAAAATGCGGAACGTTGTGGAGGCGAGATTGAGAGGCGAACAGAGAGATAGGGATAAAATGATAGAGAGGGAGGAAAAGAGACGGAAAATGTCGGAAAGGGCAGATTGTTGAGCGTGCTAGAGTTGTTAGAGCAGTGGCGGTGTAAGAGACGGGGTTATTTGGGCGCCGGAGAACCGTGGAGCTCAAACAGACGACAGTAAAGTGATGAGAATTGGTTTCTTCCAGCGCGAAATTCCGTCTCTCTAAGTCACCGTGACCTCTCTCTTCGGCGAAGGTCGGGCATTGAGAGAGCGATTTTTTTATTGTCTGTGTATGCCCCTCTCTCTCACTCCTTTCCCTTCTCTTTCTTTAGCTCTTTCCCTTACCGAAACTTTTCTAAGAATCTGAGAATGAGGAATATTTTGAGGAAATACGGGGACACAAAAGGCGGAATTTCCTTATTTTTTTAGCGGGTTGCTCCGTTATACGGGCACGTACTGTAATTTCTTACTCTCTCAAAAATCTTCTCAGGGAGTTTCTCGTCGAAAGTCATCTCCTGCGATTACTCTCTTTAAAACTTCATATCTTTTTGGCGAAATTCTTCTCTGTAAATTATTTTTCGCTACGGAGTTCAGCATTTTTGTCCCACGCATTTCTTTCTGTGACATTAAAAATGTTTTTGAGTGAGGGAAATTGTTATTTTTCTTTTTATGCAACCCGCAAGATAATACAGAGTTCTAATGCCAATGTACTTGACCTTGTATAAAAAATAATATGAAAATGTTTGTTTGTCGCTGTGGATAGCGGTGAAACTGGTTTCATTAGCAAATTCAATTAATTTTTTAAACGTTAGCTTTTCGAAAATAGCACGGAAAAAGCCAACTGGAAAAGGTCACTATTAATTGTGGGCGAGAATATTACGGATATGACGCGTTGATTTGTCTGTCTTTACCGTTTTCTTCTCTAACTGACCTAACTAGCAATTCGACCGTAGGTACAGACAGACTTATCTGAAAAGTAAAAAGAGAATTTGGGAAACGAAAGGATGGATTCTTTTTCACATCATCTATATTTCAAGTACTCATGATGTCTTTTTATTTATTTGCCGATACCCCGTTTCAATCGTTTCCATGTTATAGCATTAATCTTATAAAATTTATAGATAATTTTTTTTCAAGTTACCCGTAATGGAAGTTTTAAATTTTAATTATCGTATATATCGTGGATTTTTTGTTTTATGTCATGGGATTCCAAGTTGAACGCTACATGCTTTTTCCATACAAAAATTCTCGTTTGTGGATTAAAATAAGGATTAAAACGGCAGGACGCGAAAAGTGACAAAGGGACGGATTCGAATACGTAAACAAAACCCGAATTCAATAAAATCCCATTGTTAATTCGAATATCAATCTCAACATTATTCATGAGAGATGCTGAAATTTATAGATGAGCGTCCGTGCGAAAATTTTCATCGTATTAAATCGTTGTAAATTTCAGGGCGTTGATATAGGTTTATTGTTGCTGATTCCATTTTTCAATAGAGATTTTGCTGTTTTGTGGTTTCGGTGGCGTAGAATTCGAATAGGTAAAGTTCATTCGTCCAAACTGTTATAAATATGTAGAAATAGAGTATTCATTAAACTGTAATGATCCAGCTATAGACTTACGATCATACCAAACACGAAGAAATACGAAGCAGATACAACGAAATGCATACATTTAATTTTAGGTACGTATAAGTATTTTTGAAAAATACTATATTTAGAGAAAAGTCCACGCTTCCCAATCTGAGCCTCTATTAACTTGTTAGCCTCAACACTAATATTCATGTAAAATACTCATAAAATATTAGGAAGAGCAAGGCGTATCGGTTAGTTCCTTTTTTGTTCTATGATAATATTATATTTCCAAACGCCCGCTCGATATTATCTATGATTTGCACGGCTACCCGAGCGGAATGGTCTGACTTGGATGTAAGAGAATTCGTACTCTCATTAACCATATAGTTTCAGAACATAACGATCAACAATAGCAAATGAAAAACATACAAGATTCCAACATAATTACAATCCGCATGTTTCAGATGAGAATAGGTGTTCGCTTATTTATTTCTTTTATCCATCATTAACTCAATAAAAAGCACTTAATAACGGCGAATTTTTAAAAGCGGCATTGAAGACCATTAATATCCATGCTCAAAAGGCATGTTTCTAACTCGCGGCCGCAGAATTTATCTCCCTCTCCCACGAGGCATATTGATTCCTCACTCAGAAAGCAAGAGATTAAAATCATAAAGCCTCAAAGGCTAGGCTTCCAAAACCTACGGCTTTTATAACCAACTGGTTCAGACTGAAATGACTACCGATCGAGCGACCGACGCGCCATCTCTTAAGCAACAGTTAGTCACTCGAACACGCATGGTCGGGGGTAAAGGGCGAGTGCAGCAGGAAGGACGCCTTTGACGGCTTCTGAAACGAGTGGGGAGTGTACGCAAGCGTCCCGTGGGACCAATCTGTCGGTCGTGCGTGCGTGTGTGAGTGAGTGCCGGGGAAAACGTGCTCCTCACGCCCTCCCCTACCTCTCCCCTTGCCCTCACCGAGGCCTCTTTCTCTATCCAGCTTCGCAAACACCATCCATTTATTCCTACCCTCCTCGTGTTGCTCCAATGCGTGCTGCACCTAGCACGCGCGTGTCCGTGTGTGTGTCTCAACGCAGCGGCAGCACGCGGTGGGGCGAGTAGGGCGGAGATGGTGTTGGATCCCTCCATGCATCCTGAGAGAGGAACTTGAAAGGAAGAGGTTGGGAAAATGGAGAAGAAAAAGCGAGGGAGAAAGTAAGAGTGCAAAAGGGAGGGAGGGAGAGGGAAATAGGAGGGCGAGAAAAAATTATCCTGGGTTGATAGACAAAATACTTGAAGTAGAAATGAATGATGGGAAGAGGCAAAACGGAAGAGAAGATGTAGAGAGATAAAGAGGGGTAAAAAGAGCGATGGAGGGAATGAGGAAGGTTAGTAAAGGAAAGATTGGAGGAGAAAGGGGTCGAAAGACAACTAGGCATAGAGGAGAATGGGAGAGAATGAGAAAGAGTTAAGGATAGGTGGAGAAATGGTGAGAGAAGTAAAGGCAGGGCAAGAGAGAAGGGTTGAGATAGAGAGAGAGGGAAGGCAAGAGGAAGAGATAGAGGAGGACTTAGTTTGCAGAGGTATAAAGAGTGGAAAAGGGCTAGCAGAGAGGAAGGGGGGGATTGAGAGGTGGAGAGGGTGGAATGTTCTAGAATGGTGGAGTTGGAAGGGGGTTATAGCGATGCAGAGATGCGGAGGGGACTAAAGTAGGGGAGGGGTCGTGAAACGGGCAGCTCCTCCTCCCTCCCTCCCTCCCTCCCTCTCTCTCTCTCTTTCTCTCTCTCTCTCCGAGGGGAGGGCAATCAATAAGCAGACGTTTTCAACCAGAATGGCGCTCTCTCGCGGAAAGAGTTTTTCATCCAGCTTCCCCGAGAATTATTTTTTCCCCGTCTCTTGTTTCTTTTTAATTTGTCTTTCGCGACTTAAAAAAACCTCCTCTCCCTTCTTCTCCCTCCTATATCTTTTTTATTATCTCATTCTATTCCACCTCCTCTTCATCTTTATCCAATCTCGCTTCCTTTCATTCCATCCTTCGTCTCCCTCTTCATCCTCCGCTTTTCTCCTCTCGAGGCGTTATTGTAACGCCCTCTTTCTCTCTCTTTTAAGCCTCCACGCTTATCGATGCTCTTATTTTTTCTGCTCCTTTTTAGCTCTTTTCCCCTTCTCTTCGTCGAATATTATCTTCACCGTGTACGAGTTTTTGGATAATCTTTGTGATCAGACTCGTCTACCCCTTTCTCTTCCAATCTTTTTCTCGTTCACCGTTCTTTCATCACTGGAAATATTTCCAAGGGCTTAGTCTTTTTAAAAGGCTTTTTATATCAGTTTCACTTCAGGAATCGTTCCATTGATGTAGCCATAGTTGAATTTTTAAGTAACGTATATATTTTACATGTCACTAATTTTTACTACCCTCAATGGAAAAATTAATTCAGAGCCAAATTTTAACTATGGGCTCAGATTTTTTTATATCATTGTGGATTTCATACGATTATGTCAAGTCCTTGCAGTTCAATAGAAAAATTTCAATAACTTCAGTTGAAAGCACCGCTCCCAACGTTCTTCTGACTAAATATAGAAACTTGATTATATAGCGCTTTTACTACGGATACTTTTTTACATAAAAGATACCTTTGATGATTTTACTTGTTTTTTACACCATAACTCGAAAGATAAAATGGAAAAAATATATTTTTCCATCCTTTTCTTCTTGGAGTATGCCTTTTTAATCCTCTGAATTTCGTGGAATTTTTCCCTTTAGAATTTGGAAAGCACGAGGATGAAACAAGTTTCACTAAAGGTATAGTGAGCGAAAAAAGAATGTAATCGATAACGTAATTTTTCTTACGCAAATTCTTTGTGCTGAAGCTAAATTTAAAAAGAATATTGTTCCTCAATAATCGAGAGAAAATGTGGTTTTCTTATATCAAGTGTCTTTCAGGAAAAAATATGATTCAGCAGCGGTGACTGCTTTAACAAAGCAAAATTTACTCGTTTAGCGGGTTATGACATTGGGAAAGCGTTTTATATTTATCTGCTCATACTTATTTTTAAAACTTCAAAAACACTTGAAATAGTTTCGAGATGGATTCGTGGCCCGATATTAAAAAGCATAAAACGTAACAAGAGCTTGTGCATTTCGATGGGTGTACACAGTAAAATGTAAACCATCATCCGACTTGGTTTTGAGACACCGGCCCTTGTAGCCACTTGGCTTGCAGCCCATAACTGAGCCTCTGGGTAAAGGATTGCGCGATGAAAATATTTCGCCGGTGAGTTTCTCCAGGTCCAATTCGGGTCCGCAAACAAATGGATTCGTTTCGTCCGATAAACAAGTCAAAAACAGATATTCTCGAATGCATTAGGCTTATTTACGCCGTCTCAACAGTTTTGCCCTCGATATTTTTTTTTAAATTCTTGTTTATTTGTTAACGAATTATTATCATTTATCTTGAGATGACTTTGAAAAGTTTATTAGGTTGTTTTGGCTGCAAAGTGACTTTATTGGGCCACTGATATTTTGAATAATACTCGCCACATCTGCAGCTAGTCTACACCAATAATGGTCTAACTGGATTGGGCTAACATTCATATCATCCGGCGCCTTGATCAGGTTTACTTTGTTAAATGTTCCAATTTCTATATAATAAAAATATATGCTTTTTATCTATTTAATATCATAAAGGCGTTTGGGTATAATTTATACATACATCTGCAAAAACACTAGATTTTCCAAAGTGAAGATAGGACAGAGAACCTTCTTATTTTTTGAGAACGCAACTATTAAAAAATGTCTTCAGAAACCTATTTTGTTTATGATGGAAGACAAAAAGAAGTTTTATTCGTTCAATTATATTGAAATAGTAAACTTTCGAGTGATATTTTGTTTTTAATTAATAACGTCCTCAATCAAAAGTTTATTCAACTTCCATTATAGGGCATCATTTTGGTACATATTGTTTTAAGTATACACTACATGGCATTTCCTTTAAAATCACCCAACGTACGTATTCCTATGAATTTTGTGGACCTCGTGAAGGGGATTTGTACCGACTCTTTTTTTGCACAGCAGTACCTACTTCCTCCCAAATCAATAAAAGGCTCATCCAACCTCGAATTCGGTCTACTTTCTTCTGAACGCATCGTGACTTATTCCAGTTATCTCCTTTAGATAAATAGAGAAAGAGACGGGCCTCTCCCCCTTAACCCTTCACTTCCGTATAATCTCTTCTACGGTATTTAGTCCGTTCCGAGCGTGTGTCCCTTAATCGGATTACAAGCCGCTTCCCTCCCCTTCCATTTCCAAATGGGGATATTAATGGAGGGTAGGAAAGGGGAAAACTCAACTTGGTTCGGTTAGAATAGCAAATCGGTGGCAAGAAAAAATTAATAGGATTCGGATTTTAATTTCTCTTTTTCTCCCTCTCCTTTTTCTCTCTCTCGTTCTCTCTCTATCTCTATCTCTCTCTCTCGCTCTCTCTCTCGTTCTCTCTCTCCATCTCTCTGATACGGTACGGAGTGTTGTAACCGGTGGGTTTTTTCTTTTCTCTTTTTTCAATCGCAATGGAACGCCACTCGATTAAACAATTTGCGTTCTATTTTTAACTGCGTTCTCATTTTCTGAATCTTCGAATATTTTCAAAAGCACAGAAAAAAATCTGTCCTTTGCCATTCTTCGCATAACACTCTTTTAATCGAAAGGGCGGAGATAATAACAGGTTTCCTGGAGAGAAAAAACGTCTGAGGGGAATTTATTGGAATTAGTTAATGTTCCATAAAATAAGATCCCGCGAATTAAATGCCACATTTGATGGAAGCAATTAATTTCGATGTAAAAAATTCAGCGAGAGATAAAATAGGTCTATGACGAAATCTGTCCAGTGCATGGAAGAGCATTTTAGAGATAATACGCGGATGTGTTTGGACGTTCAATGATCGAGAAAGTGTTTTTACTAACCTTTAAATGTCATATAACTTTTACTTGGATCTAATGTAAATTTACCAATAACATTTTATGTAGACCTTGATGAATCATGTGTTTGACCGTGTGGCATAAAGTACAGGGAAATATAAAGTGTAATACATACTTAAAATTTGGTATTATTACGATATGAAACTATCAATTGCTCTTTTTTATCGTTCGTTGACAGTGTGCTAGTAATTTTTATCGAAAATTTATTTTAATAATCTTACCCAAAGGTCGGCATCTACGGTCCGCAGGCTGCATTTGGCCCGCGAGATCATTTAGTGCGGCTCAAGAAGTTATGGCATAAAAGCCATCATCAAGATTAACCATAGGCAATTTTCATATTAGTTAATTAAAATTTTATCCACAAACTTTTGGATTTTAAATTGTTAACGCCATAAAAATGTATATATTTTATTTTAACCAATATGATGTCATAGAATGTCTTCCCACGTAAGGTGTTACCCTTCCCGCCGATAGATTCATCTTTGCAAATCCTCCCAGTAGAAAAGGTTACCGACCCCTGATCTAATCCATTTATAAATATTGCTCTTGCGTCGATAATTGTTGGGCGATTCAATTTCAAGCCCTACCCACGTCAGATATTTCCTCGCGTTTTCCGAGCACAGCCAAAAAAAGATAAAGCGTCTGAAAATGCTCATTGAGTCACAGGCAAACGAGAACCACGCGCGAAAACTTAACGGGAGATATTCGGAGGAAGAGGATTGGCGTTAAAGCACACTCGTCGCTCTTTCATATGAAGATATTCGCCCGTGGAGCGTCTTTATAGCCGCATAAAAAAGGGTCGAAAGCGTCGGATTTGCTAGATTCGTAAAAAGAAGGGGGGGGGGAGCGGAACACCACGGCTCCCGCCTGGCTTCTTCCTTACAGAAAAAAAAATCAGCCGGGCCGAAATATCTTCGCAGGGGAAATTAAATTGCCATCGCCGACGCTTAAATCCAGTTCTTCCCCTTCTAAAACTCAAGAGTGGATTTGCTTGTATGAATCTTTCGGGAGGACATTTCCGCGCGTATTATGGATGCGACGAAATTTACACCCCATCCGACTTGTTTCCGCCCTTTGAGATCGGTTGCGGAGGCAGTAAGGTGCCTTTTCCTCAGCCTCGGAGCCGTCGCCTTCCTTTCCGCCCATTTTCCGCCTTTTTGAATAATGTTCGTCCGTTCGGAGCACCGCCGAGGAGATTTCTTAAACCTCTCTCTCTCTTCCATTGCATACGTCCCTTTAGTGTGAGTGATAAAGGAGGAAAATGGAGGTAGAAGACAGAATTAGGGGAAAGGAAAGGGTGAGGAGGAGTGAGAGCGGGTGAGGTGGAGGGAAATGGAGTGAGAGAAGGGAAAGAGGAAAGAGGTGTGAGAGGAGGTGGAGGAGTAGTGAGAGGAAAGGGAGGAGTGAGAGATGAGGGATGAGAAGTAAGAAAGCGGAATAGGACGGAGGAATAGGAGTGTGAGAGAGGGCGGAGTGAGGGGAAGAGGATGTAGCGAAAGGAAGTGAGGTGAGAAAGAGGAAAGATAAAAGCAGACAAAGTAGAGAGAGGGAGGTAGTGGGAGGGAAATGAGAATTGAGAGGTAAAGAGAATAATAAATGGGTGAGGAAAAGAAAGTTTAAGGGAAGAAAGAGGGAGAGGAATGAAGAGGTAAGAGAGAGGGAAAGGCTCGGGATAGTAGAAGGGTGGAAATGAAAGAATGGGGCTAGAGGATGAAGGAGGAGGGAAAGGGATGGAGAAGGAAGGAGGGGGGAAGGGACGGTGTGGGGAGGGGTTAGGGAGGAGAGTGTGATACCGCTCGGGGTAGAATGAGTAGGATAGGATGAGGCCAACGCGAAGAAGGTGCAATCCACTGGAACTATTCTGGGATTCAACGGTTTCAATCTCGGCCCCAAACATATCCTCCTCTGTAACCCTCCCCCCTTGCCAACCCAAACCCTGAATCCCTCCTCTCTTTTTTCCTCCCCCTTCCCGTAAAATGCTCGCCTCTCTCCTCCCCAAATATCCTTACCTCACCCCTACATGCATTCATCTCTCTCCCTCCCCTCCTGCTCCCTTCCCTTCCCTTTATCCTCTCTCCTACACACCACCACCCAGAATAGATACCATGTCACTCCCTCGTGGGATGTTCAATGCGTTGGCCCGGAAGCTGTATAGAGGTCCCTACCCCCTTTTTTCTCCCCCTCCCTCCCTTCTTTCACACCCCCCTCCCACCCGTCTTTCCCACCCCCCTCCCTCCCTTTTTTCTCACCTCTTTCCTCCCTTCTTTCCCACCCCCCTCCCTCCCTTCTTTCCCACCCCACCCCCTCCCTTCTCTTCCCATCCGTTTCCACTCCCAAAAAAGAGACAAATGCCGGTCGGATTGCGTACCTCGCGAATCCCGAATCGGGGCCGTGTTGCGCAAAAGCTCCTTTTTCTCTCTTTCTGTTTCCCCAGCTCCCGCACACAAACACACAAACTCTCTCTCTCCTTTTCACTCCCTCATTCCACTTTTAAAAATGTGTTTGTGGTCGTTTCGGGTGAAGGGAAGAGGAATAGGAAGGAGAGAGAGAGGGGGGGGGAATTGCGATGCCCGGGAAAGAGGGACAAGGCAAGGTAGGATAAAAGCATTTTCCGCCCACGAATCAATTAAGGATGAAACGCACGCGCGCGCACGGGACTGAAAAGCGAGCCTCCGTTTGTGTGCGTATCTGTATACACGCGTGTGTTTCTCGTCTCTGGCGAGAGTAGTCTCGGGTAGTACGAGAGGGAGAGTTTTTATTCGTCGCAGCTATCGATATCACTTCCTTCATTAACGGCAAATAATTGGCTCGACGATGAATAAATGTAGCAAAATGGGCAATTTTTTAAATGGCCGCACCTAAAATAGCTTTTATATCAATTGGAACTTCATACAATAGAATAATGATCACTGTGGGTAATCAAAGCTTCGGTCGTCGGCGTCAATGATTTCCTGTAATCGTTGTTAACGAGGGATCGATGCTCGTGAATTATTTTCCGTTTTTATTCCCTGGGGTGAATTGATTCGTGTAACCAGTATTGGTAGGCCTAAGTCCAAAGGGTAGCATGTTAAAGGTAAGCGAATAAGCTAATTTCGTGTACGTTTAACATGCTGACTTGAAAAGGTTTCGTTGCTATGTCAAAAGTCTCTTCTCTGATTTCATCTCTTTGATCACCGAATGTCTTTTGTAAATAGTCTATACAGATTATTTAGTTATTAACCGGACTAATTTGTTTTCATCTACATATTCTGAATCTCTTTGTTGAATATGTCCTCACACTCGTGATTCTAGATTCATTTATTACTGTAAGATTTCTTTTCAGTTATGTTTAGTTAGATGCGTAATTAGGCTGGTTTCCAACGGAAACATAGCCTTATGAAATGGTCCTGTCTGTATGTGTGTGTGTCCCCTATTAACAACTTTTGCACCAATGGACCGATTTTCATTAAACTTGCTATGAGGTTCGTGCTCCCATGGCCCACCTTCGGGCTATATTTTATTTCGCGAAGATTGAAGTCCCGGATTCGATTCCAGGAACGTTTTTTCTCTATTTGCTTTACCTAGGAAGTCTCAAATCCACCGTGAAGAAATATTTTGTTTAATATATTAAAATATCTTAAAATTGTGACATCGGAGCGAGGTTTGTACTGTCATAAGGAGAAAATAATGTGGATTCTAATTCATATCGCAGAATTTTGACAGTTTATCGTATTTTCTTGATTTTTTACTAAAACATAGCGTTTTTGGGTTTTAAATCGTATTTTATCGGATTGTTGTCATGGAGACGACTATTACCGAACTAGGCTTGAACATAGACGAGTGAACAAATGGATTATTTTCTTTTCCGCTCGACTACCCTTCAGGACAGTTGATCCATACATATTAGCGTATAAACAGTAACATTCATTAAATTCGTTTATTTAAAAAAATACATGCAAAATATAATGTCAGAAAGAGATTTTGATATTGTTTTTAGTATTTCAAACCCGATAATGCTATATTAATTTGTTTTCCAATTTTTCTCTATAATTGATAAACTATAAATTACAAAAGGTATTTATGGTATGAAAATTCCTTGGAATGACTAACATACTGAAACATTTCCTGTCGATATAAGTAATCAATTCGGGACGTCAACTTTGGGAAACCAGCCTGCATTAGTCCTGGTTTGGACTTCTAGTTTTTTTATACCATTAAAAATCAAAATCTATTTACAATTTTGTCATTCTAAGTATACCCGCGCTTTAAAATCTCCAATATGAAAGAGCTAGTGTCAGTATCTGATCCTGGGAATTCTATTTTTAGAGCTCTCGGTCTTCTAAACTCTTTTCCAAGTTTTCTTATCATTTGTACTCTTTTACTAATTTAATAAAATCACAAAATTATCTAAGCATTTATTATACAAATTGAAAAGAAATTAAAATTAACATGGTCAACCAAGTAAAAAATCTTACGGTAAGAAACGATATTTAATAATACGGTCATGCCACTAATAAGCCCGCTCGACTGAATAATGAGAACGTCATTGGATGTTTTCATAAATCATATATGTATATGATTTATCACTGCATAAGAATATCTCATTTCGATGTGGACATTCTAAGTTATTATAAATATACACAGTCTGCATTGCATTTCGTATTTTAAAATTAAGTTGCCAGAGTATATTTCTTGATGGTTACGCGTGCATGCGATTGCAATAAATCTTAGTGCATGTCATAATAAAATAGCAACTTTAAGTATCTTGAAGTTTGTATAAGAACTCCGCCCTTACGCTCGCTAATGTGGAAGAAACCATAGAAGTTTATTTCTCGACCAAGACATTTCAGATTATCTGCTATTAATTCCAAAACTTCATTAGGAATCGAAAAAAAGCATAACTTCCACGGCGTCATGGTTCCCACCTCGACCTGTTCCCGCATTTAAGGTAACTCACACTCCTTTTTTAGATTAATTCGATAGCATGTATGTACACGTATGAGATTAAATCCCACGCACGACTATATCCTCCTTTATGCATTTATAAAAGTAGATTTTTTTGAAAAGGGTGTGGCTTTTTAAAATTCTCTCTTTATCGTAGGTTTTTATAAGCGCCTGAAAAAACATAGGTTCTTTTAAAATATTTTACGAGAAACCGGCGAGTAGAGACATCTGTTACATCGCTACATTATCGACACTATAATTACGCATCACATATCTAATGTGTTGCTGTTTCATAGAATTTTATCCGCTCGTTCATATTCCATTCGACACGTCAGGAGCGTGCACAGAATAGAAATCGGAGATAAATTTTGTCGCTCGCTACTCCACCTGCCAATTGGTAGCAAGAACGTTCGCGAAAATAACATCATTAAATTTTCCGAACGTACGCATCCTTCGAAAACGATAAAATTTGTTTTCGAAGAAATAAATTTCCCAATTCCGACGAAAAAAATTGAAAAGAATAAATTAAAAATTACGTAATCGGATCAGTTCTTAGTTTTTTTCCCTCCCTCTCGTCCTTTTTGAGCGACAAAAACGAGAAAAAATACATTTCTAGTCCTGGGAATCGAGGCGCGCTTGCAGGAAAAGTTGGAAAACTTGACATTCAAGGTTTTTTCAGTCGCGTGAGTATGTATGTATGTATGTATGTGCGTGCGCGTGCGTGAGCGTGCTCGTGTGTGCATGCACGTGCGTGTGCGCGTGCGTGCGTGCGTGTGTGTGTGTTTGTGTGTATATATATATATATATATGCTTACGGAAGAGGAAAGGTATGTATATTTCTCCCGAACGAGGCTTTAAATGGCTGGAGTTCGGAAAAAACATCGAGCTCAAAGCCAGCGCTCTCCGTATTAAAACAAAAAGTTTTAAAAAATAAAGAAGAAAACTTGACATTCAAGGTTTTTTCAGTCGCGTGAGTATGTATGTATGTATGTATGTGCGTGCGCGTGCGTGAGCGTGCTCGTGTGTGCATGCACGTGCGTGTGCGCGTGCGTGCGTGCGTGCGTGTGCGCGCGTGCGTGCGTGTGTGTGTGTGTTTGTGTGTATATATATATATATATATATATGCTTACGGAAGAGGAAAGGTATGTATATTTCTCCCGAACGAGGCTTTAAATGGCTGGAGTTCGGAAAAAACATCGAGCTCAAAGCCAGCGCTCTCCGTATTAAAACAAAAAGTTTTAAAAAATAAAGAAGAAAAATGCGGAGGGAAGAGGAAAAATATACGTCCCTTCGCCCTCGGAGGAAAAAAACGAGTTAATTAATTGAAAATGAAATGCTTCTCCTCCGTTACTGTTTATTTATCGTCTCCATGGTTTCGTGTCCTTAAGTAGCTTTTCTCCTCTCTCTCTCTCTCTCTCTCTCTCTCTCTCTTTCTTCCTATTATTTGTTTTGATGGGGTGAATTTCTTTTTGCGATGTAATTGGATTCGCTAAGAATTCATGCGGCGGTAACGAGTTCCGAATATTGTTTAAAACGCTTCGTTAGCATATTCAGCCTCCGGAAAGTCTTGGAGCGTCGCCCAATAAAATTCTCGCTTTTAATTGACTGGAGAGTATCGGGACACGAAAAGATTCCAGAGTCACGCGAGAAACAATTTAGCGGAAGACGCAACCGACGGCATCGTTAAGTTACGAGCGTTCCTTTGGGGTAAAAAAACATCAACTCCCAAGTCGTCGTGTTGGATGTCTTGCTAATTTAGTGCCTAATATCTACTCCACCGGTTTACATTTAATTTCAGCTTGCGGACGCGTTCTGAAATTGAACAGAATTTTGTGGCTCAAGCATTTAACTTATATGAATCATGGTTTTATAAAAACTGAAATTAATATATGAATTCAGGCTATATTTAACAGATATAGCGGAAAGAAAAAATGTCACCCAGTGGGGGCGATAAGATTACAGTTCATTCAGAGACGAATTATTGGACGCTTATTGCCTTGTGTCAACTTTAAGATGAAAATTTATATGACTTGATTTGTATAAAAGGTTATATCTGTGGATAAATTAAAGGGAGAGAGAAGGAGAGCTATTCGGATCATGACTATCAATCAAATCCTTAAGTTCCACTTGCCGGTTGTATTTTCCATCACTGGATTACCATGGAGGTCTAATTATCTGCTCATTATATAAGGAATTTCATCATGATGAGAAACTCTTGTACATCTTCTCCACAGATATCTTCATCGAGGCGGTGCTGAAGAAACCTCTTCATCTCACAGCCGAGATTGTTAGCCAAACAAGGTGGAAGGTGGATTTGTCGACTTAATAAGGTCAGCATTTTTTCTCCTTTCCTCTACCTTGAAGTTAAATGATGTGGCCATGAGGAGATTGGGTAACCTGTGCATGCTTATCAATGGAAAAGTAACCGTCGTTATTATTAATTCGCCCACCGTACTCTCCGAAGATAAGTTACTATTACAACAATATAGTTGTGAATCAACGCGGAAAATTACCGTTCATATTTTGAAGTGCACATATTGTTTTCAAATTGTAATGATTATAACATTAATCTAGAAAACGCCGTGGCTTATCATATTTTTTGCTGAATATATTCGCGGCAGCACAGTTGGAAACGAAAAATCCATTCTTTGATTGCTTAGTGTTTTAATGAATCATGCCAACTTGATAAAACATTGGGATGATATTCGATTTGTCTGGGTGGTGAAGTGGCACCGTTCTAGTTTTGAGATAGTAGTCAATTAATAAAACACGTTTTTCATTCGTTTCTGTCGCCAAAATTACTTCCTACAGAATATATACGTTCAAAAATGAAGAAAGAATGTCATCGAAATACAACCGCCTTTAATTGCGCAGGGTTTATCTAATAAAAATGAAATTACAAATATTCCGTGATCTTTACGCCTGATGCAACGCTCATTAGTAGAGCTTTCTTCCGCTAGATGGTCCTAATGATGTTCAAGAAGTTTCAACGCTGTTCTGAACGACGGTAACGAAAATAAACAAATATTTAATTACTATTGATATTCTGTTGATGAAGTCAGATATGGAGATTAAAAAATACTGAATTTTTTTAAGGTCTTTGAGGACATTTATTGCAAAAGATAAATTCCTTCCCGTCATATTGACGAACTTTCATACTAATAATTTTAATATTTAATATTAATGACGAGTTTGATTTTATCGAGCTAAAATATTATATCTTTGTCGTTAAAACTACAGACTATCTGGATTACTAATCGTGAAATACATTCTACTTGCAATGCACACAGAAGTGAAAACGGAATTACTCGTTTTGATGGCAGATCGCAGATTTGTGGGAAAGTTTTTCGAGCGAGAGTGACATTTGAAACACGCCGTTCTACTAGAACAGAAAGGAAATATTCCGTCAGGTATTTCCACTACGCGGAGAATTATGGGTAAAAAAGTGAAGCACAGGAATGCGTGCTCTCGCGTCACGCGAAGAGAGAGAAAAAATATACACTTAAAAAAAAAGAATTTTCTTTCTGCATCTCCCCATTTTCCCGGCGGGATTTTTTCAGACGTCCCAGATGCCTCCTCTCCAATTCTCTTCAAATAACTCCCCTTTGACAGCACACGAATCCAAAATACGGATCCCTAATCTGGTACATCGAGGGAAAAAATGTTTCTTTTGTTCTCCGTAGGAACGTTACCCGTTTTATTTTGGATATTTTCCCGTGAATTTTTAACGTCATATCCGAAAGAGTTGATTGCATTTGTTTTTCCAGGCCGTCATTCGTCGGGTTTGCAATATGTATGGGACATAAATAATTTCATTTTGCTCAGATTTTTTCCGGGATGCTTTAATCTTGGAAGTTTTGATTTTTTTAATACAATAGAGCGACCCTTATCCGAAATAATTGGCGACGGACCTAGTTCGGATCGTCGATATGTCTGGATAATCGGGCAATAATGGAATTGGAAAACGCGTTAACTAGATGTAAATAACATTATAATTTTGACAAAGTATTGTAGCGTGATATATGTAGTACGTAAGAATTACAGAGTTTGTAACATTTTATTCGTAATAATATTTGATTCTACTTGCAACAAAACTTTGGAGTCTTTTGCTGATAAATCTAGATCTATATTAAGAAAGAATGACGTTCATATAATCGGCGTTTCAGATAATTGACTCAAGTAATTACCATTGAATTACAACTAAATGGTTTAGCCTTGTAAGTGAAAAATAAAACAGTTAATATTTTAATCGAATTCACGCTTAGATAATCGACGTTTCACTTTTTACTTTCTCATATATGTAGTATATTGAGAAAGTATTGTTAGTGTGAAAAAATTCGACCGAGATTTTGACGGAAATACACGTTTTAGGTGTCCCTGAGTCCATAAAAGTGGTTTTCGCTATGCCGTCTGTCATCTGTTCGCTGTTCTAGGGCCCAAACGCGTACATGAAATCGAATGATATTTCATATTTGTGCAATATATTATCTTTTTCAGACATTTTTTTCATGAAAATAATATTGCGCAAAAATTAAGGGTAGTTTATTTTTGGCGAGTTTTAGAAAACCTTTATTTACTCAAAAATGGCTAGAGAGAATTTGATTAAAATCAATCCAATTGTAGAGCCTGATGTCATAAATAATACTACCTAAGCCATATATCTCTTGAAATCACTATATGGCGTCCAGTGGCATTACAATGTACGCTAAGCTATCTTACCCAAGACCTATGACGTCACGCCTCCGCCGCGGTCCACTAAAAATCTTATTACAGCCTAAACGGTTCAACTGAATTGAATTATATCTCATATTTGTGGATAATATCATTCATAATAGACACTGAAGAGATGAACGATATTCCGCAACAATTGAGGATACTTGATTCTTGGATATTTTGAAACAATTCGATTTACTCAAAATTGGCTATAAGGATTTTGATTAAAACCCATCCAATCGTACAGCCTGATGTCACAAATAATACTTACTAAGCCATGTGTCCCAAAAAATTACTAAATATTGTCCAGTGGCATTAAAATATACACTAAACTACGGTAAACTTTGATTTATAAACGTTTTTCCTTTATAAACGTACACAGTCGACCAAATGTACATTAAGAAAGTTTGTTCAATGTATATTGCGCCGTTTATTTACTGCAGTATTCAATGAGTAAATTCTCTCAAAAAATATACTAGTATATTAATCGTTTTCCACCTAAATATGCAAATCAGTTGGAATAATTTATTATATCGGGATTTTATTAATTAAGACAATGCCTTCCTTCACCTACCAAAATATTTGAGTTTTTGGTAGGTTTTTACATGGCTTTTCTCTTGAACACCAGTTAAATCCAACGACTTTTCATTCGGTGAGCGATGTTTCGTAACTAGAATGATATAACTTGGAGGGAAAAAGAAAAATAGGTTTTTTCTCGACAATAGGATTGCGAACGGAAAGGAATTTTAATAACTCTCTCGAGATTCCTTTTATAGCACTCATAAAAAGGCGCCGTAAGGTGAAAAAGCTCACGGCAAACAAATAACTTCATTTAAGCAATTTTAAAATCCGTATAAGCCATTCTCAATGCAGAAGCTCAATTTAATGGAGGCATTTTCATAGATCTTGGTATAAATTAAATTTTAAATGGAAATTTTTGGAAACCATCCTAGAGCTAATTTTATCAGTGTTTTTAAAATTCTCACGAAATGCAACTTTGTTTAAATACAAACACCTGTGCTTCTAATTAGATACGAAATATTTGGACTATATTATATTAATGTGGATATAAGAAAACTCGTAACAAACAAATAAAAACATTTAACGCTAGTGGTTTTCTCAGACGAGGTGGCCGAGTGGTTAAGGCGTTGGACTGCTAATCCAATGTGCTCTGCACGCGTGGGTTCGAATCCCATCCTCGTCGGAAATTTTTGTTTTCTATACTCATATTAGATTAGATTTGACTCGCCTCATAATCCAGAAACAATTAATGCTTTTATGGGAGATGTTTTTAGACTCCTGATAATTTTTTTCCGTTAAAATTTTGCTTACATCTTCATCGTATGATAAATGTACTCTGCGTCATTTCGTCCTTATGAATCACGCGATTCTCATTTCGCCGACGCATACATTTTTTTCAAGAAAGAAAGAAATGTTTCTTGGGGCTCAATATTACTCCTCATCGCAAAAGGGCTCTGTTAGTTTTTGTGGTAACGCCCAATAAATATATTATTGACGAATTAAAAATATAATCTGCGCAACGGATAGCAAAGATTAAAAAACACATATTACATATATTTTATAAATAATCGTGCCGTTTAAAAGATTTCGCAAGACCTTGTGAAAGGATTTCGGAAACCGTTCCTCTGTTATTTTCCGTTCTTTACCTTGCATGGAATGCAGTGTTGGTCGCTCACTTTGGACGCAAGGATTGAGACAACACCCGACTTGGAGACATAGCCTCTTGGCTCGCACTGTGCGGAGAGCTAGGGAGAGAGAGGAAGTGCGATGAGAGAGATAATGGGTGAAGGCAGCAACGAATACAGGGAAAAATGGAGTGGATAGAACTTGAATCGGCAGCAAAAGTGAAGTGGGAGGGAATGGGGAAGGACAGTGGCGGATTTTAGGGGGTCGCGCTTGGCGCGCGCCAGGGGCCTTGTGAAGTATGGGGCCCCGTGACGCATGAAACTGCTTCTCAACTTGAGTTACGCGGAACCCTAGGGTTCCGCGAAAGATTGGCGTTACGTGTGGATCCGCGAAAAGGCAAGATTTCTCCGCCGCTCAATTACTCTCAATCTTGAATTTCTCCCTTTCTTGAAGTAAAGGGCCCCGATAAAATGTTCGTTTATATAACCTCAGAAATGTTAAATGTCTCAATTAAAAAATCAGTGGATCCTCTCCACGATTCCATAAAAAAACGATCATTAAGAGGTGTCACAAAAGAGGGTAGCCGTTAGGAGCAGTTTCATTATATACATATTTAGATTGCAGGACCCCCGACTGCTTAGCGCCAGGGTCCCCCAAGTGTTCAACGCCAGAGGCCCCAGGAGGCGTAAATCCGCCACTGGGGAAGGAGCAAAAGGAATGGAATGAATGAATAGGAGAGACAGTAGAAAAGGAGCGAGGAAACGAAAAGGAACGGGAGGGGACAATACTGAACGGAAAGGAACGCTAGCGAAGTGGAAGGAATGACGAATAGGCGGGAGAGACAGGAAAAGCGAAGGATGGGAACGGGATCGAGCAAGAAAGAGCAGGAGCGAAGGCAAATAAGCGAATGGGAATGTATAACAAAGACGGGAAAGCCGGAAAATCAAAAGGAAGGGAACGAGAGCGAACTAGAAGGAACGGAAGGGAAGCAACTGGAACGGGGCGGTGCGGAAACGAAAAGAAAGGATAGGAAAGGTGCGAGATGGGTCTGAAATATGAGCGTGGAAGGTAGCGATGAGAAGTTGAAGAAAAGTGCACGGTTGAGAGTTGGGAAGCAGAAAAGAAGAGAGCGAGTAGCAAAATGGCGCGAGGATAAGAGAGGGAAGGAGTCGGGGAGCAAGGGGTTAGTGGGAGGAAGTTGAAAGAGAGAGACTCGTAATGGCACTGCCCTGTGCTCCGTAACTCTGCAGGAGAGGAGTGGCGAGAAAGGGTAGAGAAAGAGAGGTAGAGAGAGACTGGAAGGGCAGAGGGAGGTAACGTGAGGAGAAGGTTGTTCGTGGGTGGAATGCTGAAGGGAAGTGAAAAAAAATGTTGTCGGGAAGGAGTTGAGGTTGTGGAGCGGTAAGGAATTCTTCTCTCTCTCTCCCTCTGGATACGCTTTCATCAGATACATATATCCCCATGGCAACTCATGTGGAGGAGGGCAAACATTTTCATCAGCTTTAGTAATAACTGGCAATTTTGCGGGATCTTTCGTCTCGTCGGAGTTAAGAGATTGCGGATGATGTTGCCGACTGAAGCTCGATGCTAAAAGGTAATGTGATTTTCGAGTTTAGAATCGCGGCGAACGTTCCTTAGCTTTCTAGTGGCTTCAGGCCGTCGTCATCCTTAATCCAAAAGTCGTGACTTCAAGGTTACGTAGAATCTCCGCGCCGTGACAAAGAATCACAAACATATTTAGTCACTTTAGATTGAAACATGCGATAAATATGGCCTTCATCTCATGAATGAGTTATCTGTCGAATTGTATTAATTATTCTTGCTAACGTAGGATAAATAAATATGTTGCCCATAGTGACGCATGTATTTAAAAATGTATAAGTAGTGTAACTAGCGATATGGGTTTTTTTAAAATTCAAATATAATGTATCTAGGATGAAATTACCCCTCATCGTTAAAATTAAACAATATTCATGTTGTGTTATGCTATTGCATAAGTTACTTTAACTTAATTTAACTTGTATGAAGTATAATTCGAAATACTAAAAAAAATTATTGGTTGTGTCATTTCTTTTTAAAAGTAATTTAGTTACCGCTGAATATTAAGCTAGTTTTTTGACTAAATTAAAATGGCAACTTTCGAAGCTCTGCATTGATTTTCATGATAGGGCCTCAAAAAATTAAATAAAAATTTTTGGAATTTCGAATTTGGAATTTCGAAATTTTTCCGTCAGTTTTACACAATGACCTATCATCAAGCAGGTTTTCAGATCTGAAGTCCTTCTTGAATTACCTTAGATTTTATATCCTACATCCTCCTCTCAGGAAAAAGCAGGTATCTATAATATGTAGATATATCATAAAATGTGCATACGCGTACGTATGTACATATACATACGTAGATGTATTCATCTTTCTCCTTGAGATAGTTTTCCTTTCGAATTATAAAGAGACCCCAAAACTTGTTGAGAGCTTCTCTGCCCCAAGTTTCAAGAGTCTTCAAAAACTCCCGGAATCGGCGGATCATAGGAACTCTTCCTTCTCGATCGAAACAAGTGGATTTTCTTTTGAAAAGTAGATAAAAATGGAAGATTAAAAGGTTCTTTGGATGTACGAACGTCCTTTTAAGAGGTACTATTTTCAAAAATGGCACTTTTTTCTAAGATGTTCAACATTTTTGTGTTTTATATTCATACCCTGGTGAGTGATGTTTGGGGTCATTATTACCATTTATAATCCTGAGAATACGTACTTCAATTTTGCTGACAACCATTCATGTCCCATCTTGGTTTTTTTACAGTCCGATGATTTATATAGACATTTGAATATGAAAGCGAATGAATCCTTTCAAGAAAGAAATTCTGTACTCCTGAAATCAATCATTTCCAGAATTTGACTTCGAGTTTGTTTACAGAGGATTTTTTTTAACATTTCATATTTCGGGCAAATTCTTCGTAGTCCAGAATTTTAATGGTTTGATTCTCATTCTTAACAGATGCCGGATCATTTAAGGAAATCTCAATGTATAAAAAATTCAAGGGAGATTTTTTTGTAATCAGGTGAATTTTCAACTTTGTCCTAGTCAACCCGCATTTTTCTTAGCTTATGAGAATAATTTAACACGAACAGGTTCCTCCAATTACATGTGTTGGAATGATAACAAAGACATGACATCGGCAAGATTCGAACCTGTAACCCTATTTAGTCAGATACACTAGAAGCCCCTCTACCAAAGTATAAAAGGAAAAACTTTGCTTTGCCTTAATGTTATAAAAATAATAAAAAATTTGCTTTTCTGCTACCAACAGATATTATTTTAACGTTAATGGCACTGATATTGACGTAGAACGTAGTCAGGTAACGAAGTAAGGCTGTTAAAATAAAATCCTGTTGTTCCACAGAAGCTATTGTTATTTTCATAACATCGTGAACGTGAATTGCCTCAAAGTTACGGCTCATTCGGTTTACTATTTGCTCCTTATGCTCGATGGAATGCCTCTTCGTATCTCCATTTTCCTCGATCATCATCCGTGTCTCGAAATCTTGTCCATGGCGTATTAGGTGTTGTATGAGAAGATTGGGAAGCTCTTTCTTAAATAAGGGAGTTTCAAAGAGGATTTGATCTTGATGCTAGAGCGATTCCAAAAAGGTTTTCCTCCCATTAATATCCTTCCTCCTCTTCTCAGTTCCGCTCTCTTCCTCCCCTATCACACCACTGATATCGACCCGCTAAGGAAAACCGACCTGTCATCCACCTCTCATCTCGCTTCCTCCCCTCTCGCCTATTCTTCTCTTCATTTATCCCACGTTCGCCTCCCACCTCTTCCTTTTTCTCCTCCCTCTCCGCCTCCTCTTACTCTTTCCTCTTATCTCGCCCTCCCGTCCTCCCGCTAACAGGCATGGACCTGAGGCAGGGTCAGATTTGGGAATAATGTAACCAAGGTGTTTGGTCTAGAAGTCTGCTGTCCGCCGCCTATCTTCCCTCTCTCTTCCTTCTCTGTATTTCATTTCATCTTTCTTTTTCCATTTACTATTTCCGATTTTTTTAACTAGAGTAATTGTAATTTATCTTCGGAAGTTCTTCGTTTTCTTTTTAATGTTCTTTTATAGATATCCTCTTTTCCACTTCCTCTCTCGCTGTTGCTTTCTTTTAGATTTCCCACTCTCTCTCTTTCGTATTCCTTACTTATTTCTCTATTCTCTTTTCTATTTGTGTCTTACCTATTTTTTCTCTAGTATTTTTTCTTTTCGTTCTTTTTATTTCTATTTTCTTCTGTCTCTGTTCTTTCCCCTTCTTTCTTTCCTTCTACCTTCTTTCTCATTCACTTTTCATGTTTACATTCTTCTTTCTCTTCTCCTTAATGTATTCACTTCATTGCTCTCTCTCTCCCTCTCTCTCTCCATCGCACGCATGAAAAGGATCAGGTATAGAGAGATAGAGGTAATACTGCAGGTGGAATAACAAGAGAGAAGAACGAGAAAGGAAAGAGGAAATGTGAAGGGATTATGTTGGAAAGATAAAGAATAAAAATGGATGTATGAGTTATTGATCGCACAGATGCATGGGTTATTGATCGCACAAGGAGGATATCCTGCTTGCATGATCATTGCGATGACAAACGTGCGTCGTAATGCCGTATCAATCATTTGTTTTCCGCAATGTTGCACGTCAAATCCGTCATCATCATCATCATCATCATGCTGCTGTCCGAAGACAGGTTTTAGCTGAATCGCTGCCTCCACCCACAGGTTTGGCGTATTTTTCTGTTTATAACGTTATTCTGGGTCATAACATCCCAAATTTAGATTGCGAATTCATGCATAGAAGACGAAGTAAGGAGAAAAATTATAATCAAGACTACCGAGCGGGGTGGCGATGGCGGAGTGGTTAGACCGTTGGCCTTCCACGCAGCGGTCCCAGGTTCGAATCTGGCGGAGGTCGAATTTCTCAACCTGGGATCGTCCCGTCCCCTACTTGTGTGATTTGAAGAGAACGCGCAAGTCAGCGCTCCGTCCTTCGGAAAGGACGTTAAGCAGTTGGCCTCCTTGGTGCTCTTCGTAAAGAGTAGGCCGGCACCGGGTTTCCCTCCTCTCTTGTGTGTGTGTTCGGTGTGGAAGTAGTAATGGCTATAATAATCCAAGAGGTTGATTAGCCAAAAATTCTATACAAACAAACAAGACTATCAAGTACCCCTTCAAAACTCTACACGTACCCCAAATTGAAAACTCATGTTTAAGCTCATATTTTAATACTCAAATAAAAACGGAATATTTTACTGAATTTAAGCATTTGTATTATATTTACTATAACGCAGTTAACGGTAGTAACTTATCGGTTTGTACGAGTAAAATAGTGATCCCCGCCTGTCACGCGGAAGGCCGGGGTTGGATTCCCCGCTGGGAAGATTATTTGTTCTTGAACGAATTTTCAGTAAGTAGCAATATGAACGAAAATAATTTTTGTTCTTTCTTTCATGCGTCATGGATTCATCCAGTCATTTCTCTCCAAATTTTCCGTATCATGATTGTCAGGTTGAATGGAATCGTGTCGCATATCGTTTAGCTACATTGATACTGGAATTGCCCACGCATAATAGAGTGACATGATCTTGCCTTATTAACACCAACGGAAGTATATTTTTCAAGTTATTATTATATTTTATCCTAAATTTAAAAAAATAGTATAAGTATCCTCAAAACAAGCTCTTATTATAAATTGGATGTTTGTACCCGTAAATTGAAATGTCACTTTACAATTGCCTCCTTGTTAATAAAACATTTGATGATTATGGCGATATAGTTTTCTGGAGTTACACAGGATAACTATGTTAAATTCTTGAGATAATCTAATAAATAAAATTTCCAAACGGTATCTTAAAAGAAGCATCTAAATTTTAATTTTTAGGGTTTTTTCTAAAAATATCGCTTATGTAATCGGTTCATCCGTCCGTCTGTCCGCGTTGAAAACAAGATCGGAAAGGTGTACTCCATGTCGGAGTACACAGAGTTTCCAAATGCGTTCTTTGAGATTTCAGTGTTCTCAACATTTTTCGCTTAGATGAGAATTTAACGAGAAGCAAGCGAGGTATGCTTTAAAATACATGTAGGTCTTCATGTAAAGTAGTCGTAATTATTGTTCGATTTAACCAAAATTTAAATCGATCAATTAATTTTAACAAAACTCCTCAATAACGAATTTCATCACATTAGATCAAACGGTTCCCAAGTTGAAACAAAACATTGTAAACTACATGTAGGTCTTCATGTAAAGTGATCGTCATTTTTGTCCGATTTTAACCAAAATTTGAATCAGTCAACCAATTTTAGTAAAACTTTCCAATACGAAATTTTATTAAAATAGGTAAAGCGATTCCCGAGTTGAAACAGAGGAACATTGTAAACTACATGTAGGTATCCATGTAAAGTGGTTGTCAGTATTGTCCCATTTTAACCAAAATTGGAATCGGCCTACCAATTTTAGCAAAACTCTCCAATACCAAATTTCATTAAAATACGACCGGCGGTTCCCGAGTTTAAAAAAAGGAATATTATAACTACATGTGGGTCTTCATGTAAAGGTATCGAAATTGTTGTCCGATTTGAACCAAAATTGGCATCGGTCGACCAATTTTAGCAAAACTCCCCAATACCAAATTTTATCATAATACGTCCAGCGGTTCCCGAGTTGAAACAAAGGAACATTGTCAACTATTTGTAGGTCATGTAAAGTGGTCGTAATTGTTGTCCGGTTGTGACCAAAATTGGAATCGAGCCACCAATTTTAGCAAAACTCCCCAATACCAAATTTAATCATAATACGTCCAGCGGTTCCCGACTTGAAACAAAGGAACATTGTAAGTCTTCATGTAAAGTGGTCATCATTGTTGTCCGATTTTGATCAAAATTGAAATCGGTCGACCAATTTGAGCAAAACTCCCTAATACCAAATTTTATCAAAATAAATCCAGCGGTTTCCGAGTTTTAACATGTGGATGGACGGACGGACGGACAGACGGAAACGACCTACCCTATATGCGTTCACTTCGTGCAAAGAACGCATATCAACTCTAAATATGTGTAAGTCAATGTAAATTAGGGCCACATATAGTATAAATTTGGTGCAGCTGGGATAAAAATAAAAAAATCGCTAAATAGTGCATGCTGTTACAAATTTAGGCAATGCATCGCATTTGTTGTTCTTTACTGCAATGGAAAGAGGGCAGCAGGTGAAAAAAGCGCCTTATGTAAATTTCTCTGCAATTCTTCCCTTGTTGTTTTTTAGGTTCTCTCTCTTTGTTACGAAATAGCTTTTCATATGTTAAAACGCGCTACTGAAACTACTTCCTTCGGATCATAAAGGCAGCAAGCAATCCTGTTGAAGATGAAGGGATACACTATTCGGCAGAACGTTCTCAAACACTCTCACACAGCGTTTCTTTCTCCGCCTTTTTCCGTTTCTTCTTTATCTCCAGCGTAATTGGTCTGAGAGTAATTTTTTCATTAGCCCATTAATGTTTTAGGACTGTCGTATGTATTATCGAATATTCACAGGGTTAGAAATCATGTACACAACGTATTTTATTTAAATGTTTACCGAATGAACTTATTTTAGGACTGTGGTCGACGTAGCATTTCACTTCTTTGATAGAAAAAATTTTCTCCACGGCCTACTTTATACTTTTGGCGTACGCTTTTGCAAACATTGAATCTAGTAGAAGCTTTCATGTGAGCCATGTGGCTTACGTTTAGAAAATTTTCACTTCAGAAAATACTTTAATTCAAACAAAAGCTGAAAAAAGTCTTTAAAATCCAAACACTTAGGCCGCGTAAACTCGAGGCGTTTTTTTGTAACGAATCTTCCCGAGTGGAATTCAATTCCAAGCGGATCATGGCTCGGTAAATGCATACTTTTTCAAACACAGCTGCAGTCTGAGTGATATTAGGCAACATACAATCCTCCGTTGTCACGGTGATGGGAATTAATGTGTGGGTGCATATCCGGTGGCGTTTTTTAAGCGTATTCAGGGGACGACTCCGGCGAATGTTGGCTGTTTGGCTCTGCGTGGGCAGAGTGCACGCTGAAATCCTTGCCGAGCGTGAGGAGAATTTCAGAACAGTTGAAAAACGCCGTGCGTTACGGCACGCCCTCTCGCTCGCGGATAAACGTCGTCAGAAGGATGCAATTATTTATAAGCGTCGTCTGAAATCGAAGTGAATATCGTTTTCTTCCGTATTGAGTCACGTCCAAACGATTTTTCCGCAAGGGATTCACGTTCCGTCGGATTTTGGACACTTCGCGATCTCAAGTCGCTCATTAAAGGTCACTTCCGATCCTTGCTGATTGATCGAGATCTAAAATTTCCCTAATTCTGCTCGTCTTCAAACCTTCCCTCCGATTTCACCGGAAAATATAACTCGAACTCCTCCCCTTACCCTTTATAACCGCCCTCCCCCCGGCTATCTCCTGAAAATATCCCTCCAGAATTTGCATCAGAATAGGGCCAAATGATAAAGCTCATTCGAATGAACGCCACTCATACCCTCCCCTACCTCCCAGGGACCCGCAAGCCATCTCATCAATCAAGCCCGACAAGAGAGGGCATTATTGCCCAGGGGAAGGTCGGTGGTGGCGGGAGAAGGGATGGAGTTATGGAAGGAGGCAGAGAAAATGTATGTGTGAGTTGGTATGTATGTATACACACACACACGTATATATATATATATATATATATATATATATATATATATATATATATATATATATATATATATATATATATATATATATATAAGTATACGCACGGGAATCATGCACAGGTGTACGGGTATGTATGTGAGCATATGCATATGTACGTTTGTCCGTGTGTAGGTGCGTATTTAATCCATTCTGTGAATGAAATGGATGATCCCTAGGAGGCACACAGTCGCAAACGCGTCATGGGGAAATAATGTTTCCGAGGGAAACACATGGCGGTTTGCAAAGGTTGCGGTCAACTCGGGTTTCGGGAATCCCAAATCTCTTTCGAACGATATTCGCCCACCATATGGATCCATTTCATTGAAATACCCTTGGAATACGTAGATTGGGGATGACGCCTGGCCAAACATAAGGATTCCGGAAATATTCGTCTGATAATTATTTTCCTTCTTAATTGGTGGTGACGTCGAACAAATTTAGTTTTTGGATACCAAAATTACAGTAGATCGTTATCATAATTTTATCATAAACTCGTTATTTAATTTCGCATTTTATAGGAATTCGTGGTTCTTAGACACATCTACTGCAAATTAAAAAATTCCTTTCCTTTTTATCAGGGCATGTTGTCGACAAAAAATCGTAAAAACATCTGTTCCATGTTCATCAAAAGGATTTGATGATCGAGCTAACTCCATTCACCACAAAATTGTTCATTAAACTTCATCCACTTGCTAAATACAAATTAACCTTCATTTACGATAAACCAGCGATATTTCTGAAATGATTCTCTAAGAAATAAACAGTTTTACGAAGTTGAAAGATTTATCTTTATCTCTATTTGGATTTAAACCACAAAATGAATTCAATAGTTAATTTTTTTAATCATTCCTTTCTGAATAAGATTCATTAATCGACGGATAAATACTGGAGCATTTGATTCGAAAAATAGTCTTCAATCTTTCGGCTTTTTCCTTCCTATCAGTGGTTTTCTTACCATTTGAGCTTAAAATTGTTAAGATATGACAGAAACTTATTCGCGTGGACATAAGTAAAACATTATTTCTTACCTCCCACCGGTAAATAAACAACGGTACTATAAAGTTTGTAATTCATTATACGACTAGAAACATTGATAATTACTCTGGATAATAGCTTCATGAAGAAAGGGATATAAGTTGTCAGTATTATTATTCTTTTATGAATGAGATAGAGTAACTTTTATTCTTTCCCACTCCAAGTTGCCGGGTCTATATTTATTTAGAAGAATTCCAGACTTCTCTTATCCCTCAGGGAAAATATTGATTCGTCTGAATTTGTGAATCACGTCTCTTTCCACAATTTTCCCCTTCCCTCTCTTCTCCACTCCACACAACGTTTCATCGTCTCTTCTACCGTTCTTTAAACTATATAACTGTTTTCGAGTGTTTTCTCTACTATCTCTTCATCCTGTACCTCATGACACAGGTTCGGTGGGGAAGTATTTCGCCTCAAGAACATTTCTTGTTAGTTTTCTCCTTTAATATCCAAGTTTTATTTCCACTCGAAAGAGTGCCATCGTTAATTCCATGATTTGAAATTACCTTCCTTCAGTCTTTTTATGTCCAAAAGACCTTCAAAGACGACAACACAGAAACACCAACAGAGATTAATATAGTGTGTTATATAATAATACATAATAAAATTTGGGATTGCCTTTTTGGCAAATAATATGACTAACACAACCACAACTGTTTCTCAAATATAAACAAAAAATAATATTGTTTATCATAAATACGCAACTGAAAATATTACGAAATTAGCAGTATTCTGTTGAGAAAAATGAATCCTCATATTGGCTATAAAATATGGTCATGGCTCTTATCTAATCGAATATTCAAGAATGAAAATTTCACAGATGAACTATCAAGTTCATATTGTGGCTTCAATACAATTCTTCAACGTTTCCTGATCTGCCATCTCAAGTCATTCAAAATCCGTGATACGCCAATTGTCGCATTAACCATTAATAAATCGAGCAGCCCTAAACTGGATCATTCCGAGATCCCTGGATTAGCCTTCTTCGAAGGCTTTCCAGACCACGCAGCCGTATTCAAAGATCAGAAGAATTAGCGAAAACTACGCGATTTCTCACACAACGGACACTTAAGAGGGATTTTGTAGGAAATACTTTTAACTTTATTACTCTATGCCATGATGTTTCGATGGCGTCCTACAGAAAACATTGCCACTAACTTCTAAATAATTTGTAGCTATCTTATAAATCTTGGATAGATGTCATATCTTGTTTCTAGAAAGATTTGTGGCAACATATTAATCAATGTTTTCGTCTAGCATCCAATCCTTGTACCGTTTCGCAATCGCAGGCAGGTTCCCATGCAATATCCTCAGGTCTTCGCGTAAACTGATATATTTATGCATTGCGGTATCGTCAGCAAAAAACCTGGTCTCTTAATAGTATACACCAAATCAGTCATATCCATAGAGAAAAACTACAGGCCATGCACACTTTTCCGTGGCACACCGGAAGACGCTATGACCACAATGGATATTTCTACGTCAAGAAGTATTTACTCGCCTGGTTTTATCTTCTAGGAACATAGCAATTCATTTTATGTACGATAAAAGACGTTAGTAACTCCTTAATCCAGTGGCTGACAACCTTTCAAAGTAAAATAAAACATGTTTTGTTTCTTGTCTCATTCCAAAATACTTGAGACCTGCACAGTGACAAACTGTACGACCTTTTTTCTTTTAGAAATTGGAGTGATTGCAATAAGCATGTTTCATGACTGATCGAAGATTAGGGAGCTTAGCTAACTTCAACATCGCTACAAGTATGTACTCATATGCGGCTCCGGAGCCGCAGGTTGCCGATCCCTGCCTTAAGCAGTAAGAATGTTGAATAATAGTAGGCTCAATTCCATCTCATAGTAGTCGTCATCAGCGGTAGTTCAAGAGTTGCCGATTATAAAGTTACCGTATTAATGTGAGATCCGGGTCGTTTTTACTAAATAAACGAATTTTAAAAAGTGTCATTATTTTTGTTCTTTTATCATGGATCAATACCACAAAGTTATCTCGTCGACAACGAACTCCAATGCTACTTAGAACAAAAAAACATTTCAATAAATGATGACGGCTTATTTGTAATTGAAATTAGATCACGTCTTACACGATCGCAAAATGGCCGTCGGAGTGGTACGTTTCAACGGACCGGAAATATAAATCGCAAGAATGCCAAGTTCGACGACATGCTAAAGGAACCAAGTCCCATTATAAAACAATCAAGCACATCTTCGTAGACGATGCATACCTTGAAAGTGAAACAAGTTCGCTAACGCAGTAAATTTGACCCACTCAATTTCCAGCGTAAAACATCATCCGCTCGAATTCGCGCGGGAGGGGGAGCTGGAGACGCATAATCAAATTTCGTCCTTCTCCTAAGTAGAGCATTTTCGTAACTTTAGCAGCCACCCCCCCCCCCCTTCTCATTCCACTTGAATCTTCCTCCCTCGCTGCAAAAAGTGTGCACTTGCCAAGGGAGTGGTGGGGAGGACGGGTAGAGAGGGAGGCGGGAGAGGCAGGACGTGTGTAACCCTGGCGGATAATACACAAGTTCATACAGTTTGTTCGAAACTCACCCCTTTCATTCTCTCCCTTTCCCTCCCACCCTCTCTCTCTCTCTCTCTCTCTTTCTCCCTCGTCCAGACATGCAGGATGGGAGTTTATGGACTCCAGGGGAGGG